>CM031244.1:705886191-706087291 GCA_018340775.1 Taxus wallichiana var. yunnanensis
CACATACAGATTAATGAAAGGGACACAATCCACCCCATGGCCACATATGTGAAACCACCCGCCATGGGTGAGTTTCAAACAGGACAAATAAAACACTACTACATTACACAAGTTGTCAATTTGCCCTCGTTGCTCAATGCTTGACATCCTTACATGGTTCGATCCCTATCCCCTTCGATGTTTGTGATAAAAGTACGGATACAACAAATACCTCTCTCGGCCTTTCGGTTGTATTAAAAACATTAAGAAATCATATATATATAAACTCCAAATTCATCATTCAACATTTAACAATTCTATTATCCATCGATATGCAAAAATCTAACCATAACATCCATGAGGTTAAAAATATATTCCAACATCTCGAGAGACATAAAATGTCGATTGTAAAATCCATATCCACGAAATCAACATACATCTCCGTCTAACATCACTATCTAGTGCATCATGATAAAACATAAACATCATAGTATCAATAACCACATATCAATATAATCTCGCATCTACATTGATGTATCATAATCCATGTCCAAACATCAGTCCAATTGTATCAATATCAAGATAGAATAGTGTGGAAGATAGAAACGGGGTTTAGGGTTTAGGTTTTAGGATTTAGGATTTAGTGTTTAGGGTTTAGGATTTATTATTTTGGTTTTAGGGTTTGGGGTTTATAGTTTAGGGTTTAGGTATCTGCTTGACGGTTAGGGGTTTAGGTCAAATATTTTACGGTTTAGGGTTTAGTGTTTATGATTTAGGGCTTATGGTTTAGGGCTTTGGTCTTAGGCTTTAGGTTTTTGGATTCGAGTGTTTAGGGTTTAGGTTATATGGGTTTATAGGTTAGCGTTTAGGTTTTAGGATTTAGTTTTCGGGGTTTAGGGTTTAGGGCTTAAAGCTCAAGGTTTAGGGTTTAGGGCTCATGGGTAAGGGATGAATATTTAAGGATTAGGGTTAAGGGCTTAGGGTTTAGAGTTTAAGGTTTATGGTTTAGGTTTTAGGGTTTAGTGATCATGGTTTAGGGTTTCGATTGTAGAATTTAAATGTGAAAATATTTAAATTGAATGCTGAAATCATGAAAATTACCTATGTACTAACCAAATTATACTATAAAAAATATCTCCTAAACCATGGCTAATGGAGTGTGAGACTAGTTCCATAAGGTGCGAGTGACCCTAATTTCTTATATTTACTAAAAAAATTTAAAGCATACTTACACATTTTTTTGTAAATATAAGAATGCTAAAAGCATATCTGATGTGTATAGTGTAAATAACATGTATGCAGCGTTATAACATGTACGCGTTATAACGCTTATGCGTTTTACGTTTCGCTTTTTCCTAGCCATGCCTCAAGGCTTGGGATCCGGTTTGGATCCCCAAGCACGAGGCATGGACCTACACAAACATAACAAACAACATGTTTTTGCGGGAAAATGTAAAAATACCACCTCCTCCATGATAAATCAACATAAAAAAATTGATTATTTTAAAAAAATTATACAGACATAGAGCAAAGTTTCTTTTTCTAAAAATATAATTTTTTAAATTTTCGACTAATTTAAGGTTTCCATATTATTTATTTTATAACTATGCCTTTTTATAGATATTTTTGAAGTTTAAATATGTCTATTTTTCATCGTGTATCTTTTTTTGGGTCATAGAAATTTAAAAAGTCTACTAGCACAAACTAGGCCTAATTCATACATATTAAAAATTCTCGTTTTCGATATTTTTGAGGTAGTTAGGGGTGAGGGCATGGTTGGAGCTCATTATTTTCAAAACATAAAATTTTTGTACTTAGAAAAATCATAAAAATATAAAATATTTACTAAAAAATCTAAAAAAATTCTAGCACGACTATATGCTCTATCTATCTCTCTGCAAAGGGTTTTCAAAACTACTAAATGGTGCTAAATAATGGTGGGGGCACGAAAGTCACTCAGTTATATTTTTAACAAAAATAGGAGCATTGGTTGGTATTTTAGTTATTTGAGCCACTTAAACTTATCAATTTTCAATAAAATTTAGTAGCTTAGAAACGATACTCAAAATTCTATGATTCATGTTTACACAACATCTTCTAATTTTTAGTGTAACTATTTCAAAAACTCATACAAGTTGAACTTTTTTATTTTTTAGAAAAATGCGTCCATGTAAGAATCCCTTTTGGCCCCCAACTTGGTGCACTTACCCTTATCACTTATTAATCTGTCTTAATTATCACTTTATTAGGACTTGTTAATGTGTCTTAATTAGCTAGTTTAAACTAGATTTTAAACTAAAAAGAAGAGGTGATATGTGGGTAATAAATAGAGTAGATAGTCATTGATTGGTACTTGATGTGGAATAAATTTATTGCTTTTAGGTGGTTTGTATTCTTCTTCCCTTCCCAAAATCAAATTTTCCTCGTAGGCCACGTTTTGAGACTTGTGGAACAAGTTAACCTTGTCTCTAACATCTCAAACTCTTATACCAACCATACTTATGAAGTATGGGGCTTATTTTCACCATTGTAATGTATTTTTGAATGTAAAGAGAAATTAATTGCAGTTTTCTACTTACCACAATTAATTTGTCCTTGAAAGGCATGGAGTGCATGTTGGAGTGTGATGTGTGCATATCATAAGTCTTATATATTCATTTATTGCATTGGTTTTGGTGTGTTGACTTATGAGTTGGTATAGAGGGATGATGAAGTGACATCCTACATGGAGCCACCTCATCATCCTCACCTCCCTTTTCTATTTATTGAATGAATTTTAAGGATTTTTGGTTACTTGTCTTATTTTTCTCTCTTGCACTTTTAGAATTGGGAGCTTTTTGGAGTTGCATTTTGGATTGTGCTTGGTTTAAAGGTGTTGAAAGCTTGTTGGAGTGAAAAATTTTGGAAGCTTGATGGAGAGGTAGGATCTCCACTTGTTGTCATTCTTTTATTTATGCATTTAAATGTAAAATTTGTGCTTGTTTGAATATTGTATGAGTGTTGTGATTGTGATTCATTGTGGTTGGGTAGCTTCCTATAAGAAGGGTGTGGGAGATGGAAGCATGGGACCATTGGGGAGGAAAATGGAGATTTGAGGCATACATTTTGGAGGGAGTGTGATGGGGAGTGAAAAGGAAAACATGGATATATTTTTTCATGCTTGGATGGGGAGAGATAAGGATGTATTTGAATGTTTTTTTCTTGTGCATATGGAGGCTTTGGGTGCAAATCCTACTTCTTTGGGAGGAAAAAGGAGGTGGTTCCCATATTCCTTTCTCCTTTTGGATTGTTTCAAGCCTATGTGTTTGTTGGAAATTGTAAATCTTGTTGAGTATGTCTATTTGAATGTGTTGTATGTTTTGAGGATTGTATGTTTTGTGTGGAAACCAATTTTGTAAAAGTTGTCAAAGTTTCATAACACTCCCCATTGTTATTTGGTTGGGCTGAAAGGTTAATAAGGAGGACGAGTTCTCCTCTTATTGGATTATAGGTTTGGCTAGAGTGTCACCTATGTTGGTGTGAGTGATCCATGTGTCCTCCACTCACATATGGAGGGTCATATCACATGGATGATGTCATTAGGGTTAGAGCTTGTGTTTCATGCACTAGGGTTACTCGGCACCCTATATGTATTCTTTCATTTGACATTTATGAGCATGCAAGACAATCCTTTGGATTTTATTGTATGTGCAAGATTTGTTCTGTTATGCAAGATCTTCTATTGATTGATCGATTATTCCTTACGATTATGCCAGAGCTACTTCGATTCCATCAGAGTGCAACTTCATCATGGTGCATCGTTTCTGATTCGATTCTCACATAATATTTCATGGTATCAGAGCTGCACGACTTGCCGTCACACCAAAATCTCAAACTGATGGTGTGAGTGATCTATGTGTCCACTCAAATATGGAGGGTCATCTCACATGGGTGATGTCATTAGGGTTAGGGCTTGTGTGTCATGTACTAGGGTTACTCAGCACCCTATATGTATCCCTTAATTTGACATTTATGAGCATGCCAAGACACTCCAGTGTATTTTCTTCTATGTGTAAGCTTTGTTCTATTATGTAAGCTCTTGATTGATTGATCGATTCTTCCTTGTGATTACACCGGAGCGACTTCGATTATCTGGACCCTTCTTGTGTCCATTTTCTCATTTTATTTTACCCTTATTTTGCTTGCAACTAGTGAGCGCATCCACCACGGTCCGCTTGTGAGGGGTATCCATTGCGGCGTGAGATGCTTTTTCTCACAACCATGATTTGATTTTGTCCCTTTTCGTGTTTTTGCACATTATGCTTGTATATAGTGTTATCTAGCTATGATCTACAAAACTTATTTGTGGTCTCCTCTCTTGTGTGTTATTACTGCTTTGATTGTAAGATGAGTTACCAACTATTTCACGACGCATGCTCGGACCGATTGTATCCAAGCGTACTCAAATATAAAGTGTCGAAAGCAAGGGTATCCATTCGAAAGTGAGACACTTTTTCTCACAATCAGATTTGATTTTGTCCCTTTTTGTGTTTTTGCACATTTTGCTTATATACGGTGTTATCTTCTTTGTGCTTTTCAAAACTTATTTGGGGTCTCCTCTCATGCGCATTATTACACCGATTACAAGCGAGTTACCAAATATTTCGCGACACATGCTCGGACCGATTGTATCAATGCACTCAACTATAAAGTGTCGAAAGCAGGGGTTTATTATATTGTCTTAGGTGGTTGTTTTTCTTTTTCACATTCCTTATTTCTCGCTTCACAATGGATGCTCATTCATTTCCTTTGCTCACACCATTTAAATTTTTTGAGTGGAGATCAAAAATAATTATGGAACTAAGGGTTAAAGGGTTTTATCGCATTACCATGGGAAATGAGGTGAACAAAGCGAAGACCCTGAAAAATATAAGTGGTGAAATTGTAGTGATCAATCTTTAGGTTTTCTTTGTAAATTTGTTTCTCTTGACTTGCTCTTCCACATCGAGTCATCGAAACACCAAATTCAGCGTGGAAAATGTTAGATGAAATTTTTGGACAACAAGATGAACTAAGAGCGCATGAGTTGGAAAACAAACTACTAAGGTTAAATCCTAGTGATTTTAAAAACCTATAAGCATTCTTCTATAAGTTTGTCCACACTAGATTTTTGTTAAAGGAATATCAAGTAGAGAAGAAAGATTCTCAAGCGATCTTGTCGATTCTCTCTAAGTTATGTCCTGCATATTCTTTCTTTGTGTCAACCTTTTACGCTACAAAAGTTTCCTTGCGCAATGCTTTGAAAATTCCCTCCTTTGACTTTTTTCATCCCAAATCATATGAGAATAGGACAAACTCATTCAAATGGCATCACTCAAGTTCAAGTCACATGCCCTTGTAGCAAGTACTAGTAAGGAAAAGAAGACTGATAATAAGATAGAGAAAACGGATCATATTAAGAAGAAAACCAACACCAAAACTGAATTTAACACAAACGCTTCGACTTCTAAGCCTATAGCAAAGAAAGACAAGATTAAGTGTTCTATTGCAAGAAATTTGGTCATAGTGAGCATCTATGTGTGAGAAAAAAATTGATCACCTTACTCATTTACTTGAGAAAAATCAAATAGGTGTTCTTGAGTCTATAAAAAAAATGCTCGAAGGCTTAGTCTTCTCTTTGTAAGAGAGTCTAAACCTAATAAGAAGAAAGGAAAGGACGTTATAGCCCAATTTTTTCCTTCATAAACTTGGATTATAAATTCTGTTTCCCCGCACCACATGGCTTCTTCACCTATTGAGTTTCTTCAGTTCTCGATTTGGATTCGACTCCTCGGATGATGATGTTATTGAGTGTGCTCCTACTCCTGACCATCGGACCTTTGATTCTTCCGATTCTCGGAAGTAGTAATGATGACGACTATGTCTCCTCTTACTCGAGTGAAGAATCTTCTGACTTTGAGCTTGATTCTCTGGTCCTCTTTGGGCAAGAAAAAATATGCAAAGTGGTGGAGATTTAGTTGGAGATACTTCAGATATGAGACGCACTTGCTAAGATTTCATTCGACCCCACTCTTTCTTTTCCTCTGCTTCTGATTATGTTCGCTCATTTATTTCCTCATGTGATGATAGTTCCCCGACACGAGACTCACCTGGGTTCTTCTTCGATGGCGAGGATTGCACACCTAGTTACGATATCGAGTACTTACTTGAGAGGACTCTTCTCCTCCTTCTCTCACTATTCCAGAGAGTGTTGATACATCCCACATCTCATAAAATATTGAGTAGTTTGCTATACAGTATCACACAGTCATCACACCAGCCTCTCTTCCAACTTCAGTGTTTGAGGCCCCTTTCACTCCTTCACCTTCATTGGATGACTCATACCTATCTGACATCACTCTTTTGTTTTTTGAGCCCCCTCATTGGGGACGAGTATCTTCTGACCTTATTTGTCTTTTTGTAGAGTACACTTGTGATGTACTATAGGTTCCTCATCCATCTATAAGTATTTCAGAGGAGTTCATCATCTCCATTGTTGGGAGTTCCCTTTACGGGACTCTTGCCACTTCCACTTTTTGGAGACTTTCATTGATCCACCCTTGTTTGTGGATCCATTTTCTGTTATGGGGATGTTTTGTTTCCTTCACATCGAGTTGGACATCCTTCTCTGAGGTTTCACCCTTCATACTCGACAATTTTACACTCGTGACATTACATTCGGTTCATTCGCACTTTCGCTTGCTAGACCTATGTCACACTTTCGTGGACCACACTCGAGTTCTTTGTGTTTCTAACTTCGATTTCCTTCGTGGAGTGGGAAGATTTCCAGCACATCATTTATGTCCTTCTAAGAGGCGAGACACACGATTTGGTGCGGATGGCTCTTCTTGATCCGAGAGGCGAGAGGATCTCATCATCGACATTTTTCTAGGAAACTTCTTAGAGTTGTAGATTTCAAGTTCGTCCATGGCATCTCTCGCATCCATCTCACCTCCCTCTTCTTCTCTCTTCTTCATCTTTCTAAGAGATATCCCTTTTGTACATGGGTACCTTTTCGGTCTAGTCATGGCCAAGACCCATCTTTGGCATCTTTCTTAGATTTGAGAGTGTTTTTTTCTCTTGTGGTGGATGTTTTTCCCACTAGGTTTTCCTTCATTTCTTGGGACTTATTTTACATGGGTACCTCATCGGGCTTTGTCTGGGACCCATTTATCTTCTTCTTATTCTAGGAAGATGTTGTTTGTATATGGGCTCGATCGGACCTTTAGTTATCGGGCCCCATTGACACATACTTCTTAGTTGTTTAGGAGCGTTTTCTTGTTCTATTGTGACTCATCATTGCCACTACCCTAACTTCAATCAAGGGGGTGTTGGTGTGAGTGATCCATGTTTCCTCCACTCACATATGGAGGGTCATCTCACATGGGTCATCTCACTAGGGTTACTGTGACACCCTATATGTATCCCTTCATTTTACATTTATAAGCACACTCCTTGTTTTTTCCTATATGTGCAATCTTTGTTACTTATATGCAAGATCTTCCATTGATTGATCGATTCTTCCTTGTGATTATCCGGAGCTACTTCGATTCCATCAAAGTGCAACTTCATTGTGGTGCATCGTTTCCGATTCGATTCTCACAGACTCTTTCAACCTATTCCCCATTCTTTTTATTGTGATTCATGATTTGAAGATTTGAAGAGGTGCAAAATTGAAGCTCTAAAGTTGGGAGAACACATTGAAATGAAGACTTGTGTTTAAACCTTTGGAAGAATCTCTATGTTGTAGTTTGACCATATTGATCTCACTTAGACTGTAAGTTTTTAAATCTTGTAATATCAAATGAATGCTTTGAATATTTCACTCATTCAAATTTGTAATGATATAGTGGAAGGGTGAAAGCTCAATTTATATTTTGTTGGAAATGAAACTCTCCAAAATTTTGATGCTATTTAAAGTTACAATATTTATTTTTTGGAAAAGAATGATGTTATTGTAAAGAAAGATTTTGTTGATTTCTTTATTGTTGGTTGACAAGTCTAAAATTAAAAGGAATGAGATATAGTTGATGTTATATTCAAATCCTACATTTTATTTCAAAAAGGAAGAATAGAGAAATCAGTTTATTGAAGCTTGTTATTCCCTTTATTTTCTCTAACTAAATTGTAAAAGAAAAGGAAAGCTGTTTGAGCAAGTAATTATAGCCAAATTTTACAATGTTATAAGGGAAAAAATTATATATTTAGTACCTAAAACCAAAGAAATATTTCCTCTTTCTTGCTTGCTTTCGGTTGAATAAAGAAACTATTCGTTTTCAACTATTTACTCTTAGGAATAGGTAGAAAGTTTCCATTATTCTTGCTCTTATATTTTATTATGCAACAAAATTTATTTAATTGATTAAAATATAGCAGAACAAAATATATAATTATAATTTTATAGAACTATATTAATTTTTTTAATTTATATATATTACAATTATTTACATATTTTTAAAATAAAATTGTCATATTATAATAATAATAATAATAAATTTTAATATCTTAAAATGCTTTGTATTAGCCTAAATAAATAACAAAGTTTGTATTGAACCAACAAAAATACATATTTGTTTGTATGGGGCAAATGGCCATTCCTTATATTATATAATGACTATGGGTTGGGGAGTGCACCCCCACCCCAACCCATATTAATAGAATATGGGTTGGAGTGGGGCAGTGCATATTCCCACCCTCCCCCAATATTAATATAACCCTCGCACAAAAACTCACCACGGATCGATAAACAAAGGCCGATGTATATTAAAACTTAGGTCGAATAAATTTTTCCACAAGCCGCATTTCTTATATGTGCATAATGTAGCTATAACTTCACCCAAATATGTGTGTGTGTGTGTGTTTACACACACACACACACACCCAAAATATGTATATACACTCAACTGTTATCCAAAATGTGCCCCTGCTCGATTTTTGTGGCTATCTCCTCTCATTTTTTCCTCTCTTGTGCCTCAGTCATAATATTTTTCTTTTCAGGCACTCAAAACCTTTTGGAAATGACACCATTGGATAGAGCTCTTTCTCAGCTTTCTAGAAAGGTAAACTTTTCCTCCTAACTCCATGTATTTTTGAAGTTATGGCTCGGTGGAGTTTTTTAGAAAATTTTTCCCCTGAAAGGTCCACGGCTAATGAGATGCCGCCACGTGGCACCTAGAGTGGCGGAGCGCAGGGAAATTTTGGAAAATTTTCCAACTGACCAAAAACGTAAAAAAATTTGAATTTTTGCCTGCCAACCTGATTTGGCCCTGTTTTGCCCTAAAACTTCAAATGGCCATATCTTTCGATCCAGAGCTCGGTTTTTCGCGTTCTTTATATCAATGGAAAGATAGTGAAATTCTCTACAAGATTTTGGTGTCATTTTTACATTTGTATGGATTTTAGAGAGATAAAATTGAAAAACTCTGGCATGTGGTCATGGACAGAAATGACGTTTCAACCACCGTTTTTAATGAAGAATGGCTCGCATTCTCTCCCAGCATGGCTAAAAATGTCAGGGGATGGGTCTGTAAGGATGCCCATGCTGTTTTGAATGTGTTTTGGTCAATGGTTGAATCCCTTCCACGTTTTCCCACGTTTCTCTCTCCTGGGCTCGTCCCTTGCACTGTAAAAGCCAGATTTGGCTCATTTTCAAAGGGTTGAACATTTTTTGTGTATTGCAGGTCCCCTTTCTCACCTTGGAAGTGATTTTGGTGGAATATTAGACCTTTTCTAAGAACTGCAACTCATTTTTGCCTCCCAGGTGTTGTAATGCAAGTGATTTTGATGTTAAAATAACAATACAGGCCCTGTGATTAATTTTTCATCCTCTGCTGGTGTTGTTTGACTAATTTCTGATTCTTCATTACAGTTATCAGTTTGTGCATGTTGTTTTGTTGCATTTTATGAATTTTTCAATCTACGTAGTGACAAATGCTCACCACTCCTTTGGTGCATCACCTATTAACATTAGTTTTAGTTTATCTCGCATTCTCTATCTCTGTCTCCTTTGGAATTTAGGGTAGGATTAGGAATTTAAACCTCTGCAACTTGTAAGTGATAAATCGATCGAGGAGTTGAGGAACCAACCTCTAATTTAGAGATTCCTTTCCCATTTTACAAGTCCCACACTTGGGGAGAGGATTCAATGTTGTGCAATCACTGCTTGAATGTCTAAAATATCAAACTAGAAATCTGATCAACATCCAGGGGTGCTACTGATTTGCAACAACAGTTTTGGCATGCCGGTGGGACCTTAGAGGTCTTCATCTTCATTGCAACAAAATTGATGTGCATTTGTTGCAAGTTTCTTGCTTTAAAAGAGCTATAAATTGCACATCACGGCGACTCAAGGAAGAATAATCATTTGGTTTTAGCAATGCGGACACTGAAAACTCATGAGAAGAATCAACACAAGGTCAAGAGCTGGAGAGGAAGAGGTGTTGTTTGAATATCTGCAGTTATCTCCAAGAATAAGGAAAAGTGGGAGGAGAATCCAAAGGTCTCCATCTCCACCAAACAGAACTCTCTCAACTCCTCCACCTGGTAGGCTTTTCATTCAATCAACAAGGGTTCTAAGGCCAATCGAATGGCACAAAACAACCCCTATGTCAATTTCTTGTGCGGCAAAGATCCCACTTGCTCTCAATGCACAAAATCCAATCCAAGTTGCAGTATTGAAGAACATTCCATACTTCACTTTGGAGAAAATAAAACCTCACCTGGTGATCATGTTAAGGATATTGCTAACATTTGTGCGATCCATGAGATCAATGAGATGCAATTCTTTGTCAAAATCCGGCATCTTCATTCAAAGGGAAAGCTTTGCAATGGTTTAGGAGTCTTGCCTCAGGGTCTATTCAAAATTAGAATCAGCTATGTATAGCCCTCCATGAGCAGTTTGGGGAAAAGGGAGACAACTTGTCCCTTTTGGAGGCGGTGACAACTATCAAAAGAGCTCCCGATGAGCAGCTAACTGATTTTAATTTCAGATTTCAAAGGACTTGGGAGAGAATTCCAGTGGCAGTCAGGCCAACAGTAGAAGGTGCTTTTCTTTATTACCTTAAAGCTTTAAATTTTGATATTTCTATGTTAATTCAGTCCATGGGAGGTACAACTATCCCCATTTCTTATAGCATTTCCATTAGAGCTGAAAATTGCTTGATTCAATTTTGTGCAAGTGGCTCCTAGGCCTCCAATGCCATTATTTCCAAGTTTAGAGAGCCCAAGTACTAGCCAAGTGCCTAATTTATCTTCTATTCCCACTCCTAGAAATCAGAATTCAAGTGAAGCTTCCACTTCATCTTCTAGTGCCTCAAATGAACTTCAAGAAGTCATGAAGCAATCGCAAAATCTAGGTAATGAGTTGGTTACACTCAAAAGGCAGCAAGCTCAAAGTTTTAGACCTTCCTTCCAGCCTCAAGCTCGGCCCTAACAGGCAGGCATATCAACCTCATAGACCACCCAATCCAAGCTCAGTAAATCTAAATCAAGCAAGGCCTCCTGCCACGAGACCATTTTAGCCCTATAATCCCAATGCTACATCTGCATCTAAAGCATTAGTGCTAGTACAAAACAATATAGCTCAAGAGTATGATTGGTGTTTCCCATGCAATGAACCTCATAACCAGTCCATGTGCTTCAACGGTGCCTTGAATCAAGCATTAATGGTGACACAAGAATCGGTGTGGAGGGTGAAGGTAGTCAAGGAAATAACCAACAACAAGAAACATTCCAGCAGCAATCAGCTCCAAATGATACCACACTTGTAAACTGGCAGCGAGAATATTTTTGTGGCATGAATCAAACCCCTTCCTACCCCATACTACCCCTCAAAATTCTAAAGTGGCTAAGCCACATTTTTCAACTACACATTTTTATTTTATATAATTTTTTTGATTAAAAGTTTTGGTTTAAATATATATATATATATATATATATATATATATATATATATATATATAGTTTATAAATGTGTATGAATAGTCTTGTGATTTTGATTTGTTTAGATAATCAAATTAGGTCATTTTAGACTATGGTAACTAAAGTAAGTACAATGATAAATATTTCTAACTACTTGCGGGAGAGTGATAATAAAACAACTAAGAAGATGGTTTATTTGGGGACAATTCAACACTTATATTCCTTCTTACTTAATTAATAGGAAAATAATAACTTCTATATGCTCCAACATGCAATCCTTACAAAGGAGAAAATAAAAATAACTATGATCCCTTTTTTATGACTATCTAAACAACAAGCATTTCCCAATCAATAGCAAACAACCAAATATTTGTTCCTTTCAAAATAGAGTCTATCATTCATTACAATTTTTTTTTTTGAGATGAAGACGTATATCAACTTGTATGTATTGAAAACGACTCAAATTAAATACATGTATTTCCATTTCATATATACCCAAATCTTCCTTGCTCCAAAACAATACAAATCTTAACAATTTCTTTTCACAAGGCTAATCACATTTGAACTTGTAAATCTTCTCAATCCACACTTTTAAAAGGGGTTTACAAGATAAGTAAATTACAAGAGTTCAACATCAAAATTACAACTTACAATCTTACATTACATCAAAGTGGAAAGTATGGATTTAAACAATATTCCACAAGAGAACTTGCCACAAGGCCAAGTTACAAGTTTTCAATAGGCATGTCTTCCTCACAAGGCAGCTCCAATTCTAACTTTCTTCAATCTTCACAATGGATTCACAAACAAGGAAGGGGGAGTAAGCAACACTCTCCACCCAACCTTAAATCCATTAAGGGAAGAATCATTTCCCTTAATGCCCCACAGAACCCCAACCAAGGAACCATGAAGGGAATTAAGCAACATTGACAACTATCACAAAGAGTCTTCTCCATAAAACACACATACAAGAAGAGCAACACCACCAAGTTCACATAACCATCGAGTATACACATACACATTAAAATCCAAGAAGAACCTTCACAATCCTATTCAAATCCAAGCCAAGCACTCCAAACTCTCCCCAAATCCAAAAGCGCACACAAAGGAAAATAAGTAAGTAACCCCCATTCCAACCAAAAGTCACAAATAAATAGAATTGGGAATTGAGAATGATGAGGTGGATCCATGTAGGATACCACTTCATCATCCCCCATCCTCACACTTAAGTCAAAACATCAAAACCTAGAAATATCAATGTATAAGCAAGGACTATGACAACCCACATGGCTCAAAACTTGCACACCATGCTTTCAAGTGATAACAATAAAATTGGGAAGAAAGAAAGTTCAATGATTTTTCTTCTCCTACACTCAAATATGGACAAAGAAGTCAAAATTGAGCTTTCAAACCCATAGGTAAGGTTTTTGGGCCAAATTAAGAGGCATGGGACAAGCCTTGCTTGTCCCAAAGTCTCAAAAAATCCCCCTAAGTAAAAATCCGAATTTTGAACTTGCGGTGAGGTAAAATACTCCCAAATCAACATAAAATCATCCTACAAAAGGACTACAAAATCACATCATTACTATAAGTCACATCTCTACTTTGGTTAAACTAAATAGGAGGGATTAAGTCTAATAAACACACAATTACACATGCTAATAAAGTGACAAATTCTCCAAATTTAAAATACACAAAGCATAAATAAACACATACAAAAATTAATGAAAGGGACACAATCCACCCCATGGCCACATATGTGAAACCACCCCGCCATGGGTGAGTTTCAAACAGACAAATAAAACACTACAACATTACACAAGTTGTCAATTTGGCCTCGTTGCTCAATGCTTGACATCCTTTCGTGGTTCGATCCTATCCCCTTCGATGTTTGTGATAAAAGTACAGAGACGCAACAAATACCTCTCGGCCTTTTGGTTGTATTAAAAACATTAAGAAATCATATATATATATATATATATATATATATATATATATATATATATATATATATATATATATATATATATATATAAACTCCAAATTCATCATTCAACATTTAACAATTCTATTATCCATCAATATGCAAAAATCTAACCATAACATCCATGAGGTTAAAAATATATTCCAACATCTCGAGACATAAAATGTCGAGTGTAAAATCCATATCCCGAAATCAACATGCATCTACTATCTAACATCACTATCTAGTGCGGCATGATAAAACATAAACATCATAGTATCAATAACCACATATCAATATAATCTCGCATCTCTTGTTCAATGTATCATAATCCATGTCTAAACATCAATCCAATTGTATCAATATCAAGATAGAATAGTGTGGAAGATAGAACAAGGTTTAGGGTTTAGGTTTTAGGATTTAGGATTTAGTGTTTAGGGTTTAGGATTTATTATTTTGGTTTTAGGGTTTGGGGTTTATAGTTTAGGGTTTAGGTATCCTGCTTGAGGGTTAGGGGTTTAGGTCAAATATTTTAGGGTTTAGGGTTTAGTGTTTATGATTTAGGGCTTATGGTTTAGGGCTTTGGGCTCAGGCTTTAGGTTTTTGGATTCAGTGTTTAGGGTTTAGGGTATATGGGTTTATAGGTAAGGGTTTAAGTTTTAGGATTTAGTTTTCGGGGTTTAGGGTTTAGGGCTTAAGGCTCAAGGTTTAGGGTTTAGGGCTCATGGGTAAGGGATGAATATTTAAGGATTAGGGTTAAGGGCTTAGGGTTTAGAGTTTAAGGTTTATGGTTTATGTTTTAGGGTTTAGGGATCATGGTTTAGGGTTTAGGGTTTAGGGTTTCGATTGTAGAATTTAAATGTGAAAATATTTAAATTGAATGCTGAAATCATGAAAATTACCTATGTCATGACAAATTATACTATAAAATATATCTCCTAAACCATGACTAATGGAGATGTGAGACTAGTTCCATAAGGTGCAGAGTGACCTAATTTCTTATATTTACTAAAAATTTTTAAAGCATACTTAAACATTTTTTGTAAATATAAGAATGCTAAAAGCATATACAATGTGTATAGTGTAAATAACGTGTGCACGCGTTATAACGCGTATGCGTTTTGCGTTTTTCGCTTTTTCTAGCCATGCCTCAAGGCTTGGGATCCGGTTTGGATCCCCAAGCCCGAGGCATGGACCTACACAAACATAACAAACAACATATCTTTGCGGGAAAATGTAAAAATACCACCTCCTCCATGATAAATCAACATAAAAAATTGATTCGTTTAAAAAAATTATACACCGACATAGAGCAAAGTTTCTTTTTTCTAAAAATATAATTTTTCATATTTTTCGACTAATTTAAGGTTTCCATATTATTTATTTTATAACTATGCCTTTTTATAGATCATTTTTGAAGTTTAAATATGTCTATTTTTTCATCGTGTATCTTTTTTTTTGGGTCATAGAAATTTAAAAAGTCTACTAGCACAAACTAGGCCTAATTCTATACATATTAAAAATTCTCATTTTCGATATTTTTGAGGTAGTTAGGGGTGAGGGCATGGTTGGAGCTCATTATTTTTCAAAACATAAAATTTACGTACTAGAAAAATCATAAAAATATAAAATATTTACTAAAAAAATCTAAAAAAATTCTAGCATGAGACTATATGCTCCTATCTCTCTCTCTACCAAAGGGTTTTCAAAACTACTAAATGGTGCTAAAAATGGTGGGGGCACGAAAGTCACTCGGTTATATTTTTTAACAAAAATAGGAGCATTGGTTGGTATTTTAGTTATTTGAGCCACTTAAACTTATCAATTTTCAATAAAATTTAGTAGCTTAGAAACGATACTCAAAATTCTATGATTCATGTTTACACAACATCTTCTAATTTTTAGTGTAACTATTTCAAAAACTCATACAAGTTGAACTTTTTTATTTTTAGAAAAATGCGTCCACGTAAGAATCCCTTTTGGCCCCCAACTTGGTGCACTTACCCTTATCACTTATTAATCTGTCTTAATTATCACTTTATTAGGACTTGTTAATGTGTCTTAATTAGCTAGTTTAAACTAGATTTTAAACTAAAAAGAAGAGGTGATATGTGGGTAATAAATAGAGTAGATAGTCATTGATTGGTACTTGATGTGGAATAAATTTATTGCTTTTAGGTGGTTTGTATTCTTCTTCCCTTCCCAAAATCAAATTTTTCCTCATAGGCCACGTTTTGAGACTTGTGGAACAAGTTAACCTTGTCTCTAACATCTCAAACTCTTATACCAACCATACTTATGAAGTATGGGGCTTATTTTCACCATTGTAATGTATTTTTTGAATGTAAAAGAGAAATTAATTGCAGTTTTCTACTTACCACAATTAATTTGTCCTTGAAAGGCATGGATTGCATGTTGGAGTGTGATGTGTGCATATCATAAGTCTTATATATTCATTTATTGCATTGGTTTTGGTGTGTTGACTTATGAGTTGGTATAGAGGGATGATGAAGTGACATCCTACATGGAGCCACCTCATCATCCTCACCTCCCTTTTCTATTTATTGAATGAATTTTAAGGATTTTTGGTTACTTGTCTTATTTTTCTCTCTTGCACTTTTAGAATTGGGATCTTTTTGGAGTTGAATTTTGGATTGTGTTGGTTTAATGGTTTTGAAAGCTTGTTGGAGTGAAAAATTTTATAAGCTAGATGGAGAGGTAGGATCTCCACTTGTTGTAATTCTTTTATTTATGCATTTAGATGTTAAATTTGTTCTTGTTTGAATATTGTGTGAGTGTTGTGAAATTGATTTATTGTGGTTGGGTAGCTTCCTATAAGAAGGGTGTGGGAGATGGAAGCATGGGACCATTGGGGAGGGAAAATGGAGATTTGAGGCATACATTTTGGAGGGAGTGTGATGGGGAGTGAAAAGGAAAACATGGATATATTTTTTCATGCTTGGATGGGGAGAGATAAGGATGTATTTGAATGTTTTTTACTGTGCATATGGAGGCTTTGGGTGCAAATCCTACTTCACTTTGGGGAGGAAAAAGGAGGTGGTTCCCATATTCCTTGCTCCTTTTGGATTGTTTCAAGCCTATGTGTTTATTAGAAATTGTAAATCTTGTTGAGTATGTCTATTTGAATGTGTTGTATGTTTTGAGGATTGTATGTTTTGTGTGGAAACCAATTTTGTAAAAGTTGTCAAAGTTTCATAACACTCCCATTGTTATTTGGTTGGGGCTGAAAGGTTAATAAGGAGGACGAGTTCTCCTCTTATTGGATTATAGGTTTGGCTAGAGTGTCACCTATGTTGGTGTGAGTGATCCATGTGTCCTCCACTCACATATGGAGGGTCATATCACATGGATGATGTCATTAGGGTTAGAGCTTGTGTTTCATGCACTAGGGTTACTTAGCACCCTATATGTATTCTTTCATTTGACATTTATGAGCATGCCAAGACAATTCACTTTGGATTTTATTGTATGTGGAAGATTTGTTCATTATGCAAGATCTTCTATTGATTGATCGATTATTCCTTACGATTATGCGAGCTACTTGATTCCATCAGTGCAACTTCATCATGGTGCATCGTTTACGATTCGATTCTCACATAATATTTCATGGTATCGAGCCGCACGACTTGCCGTCACACCAAAATCTCAAGCGATGGTGTGAGTGATCTATGTGTCCACTCAAATATGGAGGGTCATCTCACATGGGTGATGTCATTAGGGTTAGGGCTTGTGTGTCATGTACTAGGGTTACTCAAAGACCCTATATGTATCCCTTAATTTGACATTTATGAGCATGCCAAGACACTCCGGTGTATCCATTGCGACGTGAGATGCTTTTTCTCACAACCATTGCGACGTGAGATGCTTTTTCTCACAACCATGATTTAATTTTGTCCCTTTTCGTGTTTTTTGCACATTGTGCTTATATATAGTGTTATCTAGCTATGCTCTACAAAACTTATTTGTGGTCTCCTCTCTTGTGCGTTATTACACCTTTGATTGTAAGATGAGCTACCAAATATTTCACGACGCATGCTCGCACTCCGATTGTATCCAACGCTCTCAAATATAACGTGTCGAAAGAAAGGGGGTATCTATTGCAAAGTGAGACACTTTTTCTCACAATCGGGATTTGATTTTGTCCCTTTTTGTGTTTTTTGCACATTTTTCTTGTATACAAAGTGTTATCTTCTTGTGCTTTTCAAAACTTATTTGGGGTCTCCTCTCTTGCGCATTATTACACTGATTACAAGACGAGTTACCAAATATTTCGCGACACATGCTCGGACCTGATTGTATCCAATGCACTCAACTATAAAGTGTCGAAAGTAGGGGGTTATTATATTGTATTAGGTGGTTGTGTTTCTTTTTGCATTCGTTATTTCTTGCTTTACGATGGATGCTCATTCATTTCCTTTGCTCACACCATTTAAATTTTTTGAGTGGAGATAAAAAATAATTATGGAACTAAGGGTTAAAGGGTTTTATCACATTACCATGGGAAATGAGACTGAACAGACGAAGACCCGGAAAATATAAGTGGTTAAATTGTAGTGATCAATCTTTAGGTTTTCTCTGCAAATTTGTTTCTCTTGACTTGCTCTTCCACATCGAGTCATCGAAACACCAAATTCAGCGTGGAAAATGTTAGATGAAATTTTTGGACAACAAGATGAACTCGGAGCGCATGAGTTGGAAAACGAACTACTAAGGTTAAATCCTAGTGATTTTAAAAACCTACAAGCATTCTTCTATAAGTTTGTCCACACTAGATTTTTATTAAAGGAATATCAAGTAGAGAAGAAAGATTCTCAACTGATCTTGTCGATTCTCTCTAAGTTATTTCCTGAATATTCTTTCTTTGTGTCAACCTTTTACGCTACAAAAGTTTCCTTGCGCAATGCTTTGAAAATGCCCTCCTTTGACTTTTTTTCATCCCAAATCATTTGAGAACAGGACAAACTCATTCAAATGGCATCACTCAAGTTCAAGTCACATGCCCTTGTAGCAAGTACTAGTAAGGAAAAGAAGGCGATAATAAGATAGAGAAAAATGATCATATTAAGAAGGAAACCAACACCAAAACTGAATTTAACACAAACGCTTCGACTTCTAAGCCTATAGAAAAGAAAGAAAAGATTAAGTGTTCCCATTGCAATAAAGTTGGTCATAGTGAGCATCTATGTGTGAGAAAAAAATTGATCACCTTACTCATTTACTTGAGAAAAATCAAATAGGTGTTCTTGAGTCTATAAAAAAATGCTCGAAGGATGAGTCTTCTACCGCAAGAGAGTCTAAATCTAATAAGAAGAAAGGAAAGGCCCTTATAGCCCAATTTTTCCCTTCATCAACTTGGATTATAGATTCGGTTCCTCGCACCACATGGCTTCTTCGCCTATTGAGTTTCTTGTTCTCTTATTCGGATTTCGACTCCTTAGATGATGATGTTATTGAGTGTGCTCCTACTCCTGACCATCAGACCTTTGATTCTTCCGATTCTGGAAGTAGTAATGATGACGACTATGTCTCCTCTCACTCGAGTGAAGAATCTTCGACTTTGAGCTTGATTCTCCTGGTCCTCTTTGGGCAAGGAAAAATATGCAAAGTGGTGGAGATTTAGTTGGAGATACTTCAGATATGAGACACACTTGCTAAGATTTCATTGGACCTCACTCTTTCTTTTCCTCTCGCTTCGATTATGTTCACTCATCTATTTCCTCATGTGATGATAGTTCCACTAAAACAGACTCACTGGGTTCTACTTTTGATGACAAGGATTGCGCACCTAGTTCGATATCGAGAGTACTTCAGAGGACTCTTCTCCTCCTTCTCTCACTAATTCAGAGAGTGTTCATACATCCCGCATCTCATAAAATATTGAGCAGTTTCCTATACAGTATCACATAGTCATCACACCAGCCTCTCTTCCAACTTCAGTGTTTGAGGCCCCTTTCACTCCTTCACCTTCATTGGATGACTCATACCTATCTGACATCACTCTTCTGTTTTTTGAGCCCCCTCATTGGGACGAGTATCTTCCTGACCTTATTTGTCTTTTTTAGAGTACACTTGTGATGTACTATAGGTTCCTCATCCATCTACAAGTATTTCAAGAGGAGTTCATCATCTCCATTGTTGGGAGTGCCCTTTCTAGGACTCTTGCCACTTCCACTTTTTGGAGACTTTCATTGATCCACCCTTGTTTTTGGATCCATTTTCTGTTATGGGGGATGTTTTGTTTCCTTCACATCAGTTGGACATCATTTCTACAGGGTTTCACCCTTCATACTCTGACAATTTTACACTTGTGACATTACATTCGGTTCATTCGTACTCGCTTGTTAGACCTATGTCACACATTCGTGGACCACGCTCGAGTTCTTTGTGTTTCTAACTTCGGTTTCCTTCGTGGAGTGGGAAGATTTCTAGCACATCATTTATGTCCTTCCTAAGGGTAGACACATAGTTTGGTGTAGATGGCTCTTCTTTAGTCTAGAGGCAGAGGATCTCATCATCGACATTTTTCTGGGAGACTTCTTAGAGTTGTAGATTTCAAATTCGTCCATGGCATCTTCTGCATCCATCTCATCTCCCTCTTCTTCTCTCTTCTTCATCTTTCTGAGAGATTTCCCTTTTGTACATGGGTACCTTTTCAGGCTAGTCTATGGCCAAGACCCATCTTTGGCATCTTTCTTAGATTAGAGAGTGTTTTTTTCTCTTGTGGTGGATGTTTTTCCCACTAGGTTTTCCTTCATTACTTGGGACTTATTTTGCATGGGTACCTCATCGGGCTTTGTGCCGGGACCCATTTATCTTCTTCTTATTCAAGGAAGATGTTGTTTGTATATGGGCACCTAATCGACCTTTAGTTGTCGTGCCCCATTGACACATACTTCTTAGTTGTTTAGGAGCGTTTTCTTGTTCTATTCGACTCATCATTGCCACTACCCTAACTTCAATCAAGGGGGTGTTAGTGTGAGTGATCCATGTTTCCTCCACTCATATATGGAGGGTCATCTCACATGGGTCATCTCAATAGGGTTACTCAAAGCACCCTATATGTATCCCTTCATTTTACATTTATAAGCACACTCCTTGTCTTTTCCTATATGTGCAATCTTTGTTCTGTTATGCAAGATCTTCCATTAAATGATCGATTCTTCCTTGCGATTATGCGAGAACTACTTCGATTCCATCAAAGTGCAACTTCATTGTGGTGCATCGTTTCCGATTCGATTCTCAGACTCTTTCAAACTATTCCCCATTCTTTGTATTGTGATTCATGATTTGAAGATTTGAAGAGGTGCAAAATTGAAACTCTAAAGTTGGGAGAACACATTGAAATGAAGACTTGTGTTTAAACCTTTGGAAGAATCTCTATGTTGTAGTTTGACCATATTGATCCCACTTAGACTCGTAAGTTTTTAAATCTTGTAATATCAAATGAATGCTTTGAATATTTCACTCATTCAAATTTGTAATGATATAGTGGAAGGGAGAAAGCTCAATTGGTATTTTGTTGGAAATGAAACTCTCCAAAATTTTGATGCTATTTAAAGTTACAATATTTATTTTTGGAAAAGAATGATGTTATTGTAAAGAAATATTTTGTTGATTTCTTTATTGTTGGTTGACAAGTCTAAAATTAAAAGGAATGAGATATAGTTGATGTTATATTCAAATCCTACATTTTATTTCAAAAAGGAAGAATAGAGAAATCATTTTATTGAAGCTTGTTATTCCCTTTATTTTCTCCAACTAAATTCTAAAAGAAAAGGAAACTATTTGAGCGAGAAAGAATTATAGCCAAATTTTACAATGTTATAAGGGAAAAATTTATATATTTAGTACCTAAAACCAAAGAAATATTTCCTCTTTCTTGCTTGCTTTCGGTTGAATAAAGAAACTATTCGTTTTCAACTATTTACTCTTAGGAATAGGTAGAAAGTTTCCATTATTCTTGCTCTTATATTTTATTATACAACAAAATTTATTTAATTGATTAAAATATAACGTAACAAAATATATAATTATAATTTTATAAAACTATATTAATTTTTTTAATTTATATATATTACAATTATTTACATATTTTTAAAATAAAATTGTCATATTATAATAATAATAATAATAAATTTTAATATCTTAAAATGCTTTGTATTAGCCTAAATAAATAATAAAGTTTGTATTGAACCAACAAAAATACATATTTGTTTATATGGGCCAAATGGCCATTCCTTATATTATATAATGACTATGGGTTGGGGAGTGCACCCCACCCCAACCCATATTAATAGAATATGGGTTGGAGTGGGGCACGCATACTTCCCACCCTCCCTAATATTAATATAACCCGCACAAAAACTCATTACGATCAATAAACAAAGGCCGGTGTATATTAAAACTTAGGCCGAATAAATTTTTCCACAAGCCGCATTTCTTATATGTGCATAACGTAGCTATAACTTCACCCAAATGTGTGTGTGTGTGTGTTTACACACACACACACACCCAAAATATGTATATACACTCAACCTGTTATCCAAAATGTGCCCCTGCTCATTTTTTGTGGCTAACTCCTCTCATTTTTTCCTCTCTTGTGCCTCGGTCATAATATTTTTCTTTTCGTGCACTAAAAACCTTTTGGAAATGACACCATTGGATAGAGCTCTTTCTCAGCTTTCCAAAAAGGTAAAGTTTTCCTCCTAACTCCATGTATTTTTGAAGTTATGGCTCGGCGGAGTTTTTTGGAAAAATTTTCCCTTGAAAGGCCTGCGGCTAATGAGATGCCGCCATGTGGCACCTAGAGTGGTGGAGCACGTGGAAATTTTGGAAAATTTTCCAAATGACCAAAACGTGCAAAAATTTGAATTTTTCCCGCCAACCGATTCGCCCTGTTTTGCCCTAAAACTTCAAATGGCCATATCTTTCGATCCGAGCTCAATTTTTCACGTTCTTTATATCAATGGAAAGCTAGTGAAATTCTACACAATATTATGGCATCATTTTTACATTTTTATGGATTTTGGAGAGATAAAATCAAAAAACACCTCTGGCACGTGGTCATGGACATAAATGACGTTTCAACCACCGTTTTTAATGAAGAATGACTCGCATTCTCTCCCAGCATGGCTAAAAATGTCACGGGATGGGTCTGTAAGAATGCCCATGCTATTTTGAATGTGTTTTGATCAATGGTTGAATCCCTTCGACGTTTTCCCACGTTTCTCTCTCTTGGGTTCGTCCCTTGCACGTTAAAAGCCAGATTTGGCTCATTTTCAAAGGGTTGAGCATTTTTTGTGTATTGCAGGTCCCCTTTCTCACCTTGGAAGTGATTTTGGTGGAATATTAGACCTTTTCTAAGAAATGCAACTCATTTTTGCCTCCCAGGTGTTGTAATGCAAGTGATTTTGATGTTAAAATAACAATACAGGCCCCGTGATTAATTTTTCATCCTCTGCTTTGGTGTTGTTTGACTAATTTCGATTCTTCATTACGATTATCGGTTTGTGCATGTTGTTTTGTTGCATTTTATGAATTTTTTCAATGCAAGTGAGAAATGCTCACCACTCCTTTGGTGCATCACCTATTAGCATTAGTTTTAGTTTATCTCGCATTCTCTATTTCGTCTCCTTTGGAATTTAGGGTAGGATTAGGAATTTAAACCTCTGCAACTTGTAAGTGATAAATCTGATCAGAGGAGTTGAGGAACCAACCTCTAATCTGGAGATTCCTTTCCCATTTTACAAGTCCCACACTTGGGGAGAGGATTCAATGTTGTGTAATCACACTGGATGTCTAAAATATCAAACTAGAAATCTGATCAACATCCATGGGTGCTGCTGATTTGCAACAACATTTTTGGTACACGCTAGTGGGACCTTAGAGGTCTTCATCTTCATTGCAACAAAATTGATGTGCATTTGTTGCAAGTTTCTTTCTTTAAAAGAGCTATAAATTACACATCTGGCGACTCCAAGGAAGAAGAATCAGCTGGTTTTAGCAGTGTAGACCTGAAAACTCATGAGAAGAATCAACACAAGGTCAAGAGCTGGAGAGGAAGAGGTTTTGTTTGAATATCTGCAGTTATCTCCAAGAATAAGGAAAAGTGGGAGGAGAATCCAAAGGTCTCCATCTCCACCAAACAGAACTCTCTCAACTCCTCCACCTGGTAGGCCTTTCATTCAATCAACAAGGGTTCTAAGGCCAATCAGAATGGCACAAAACAACCCCTATGTCAATTTCACTGGCAGCAGCCCACTTGCTCTCAATGCACAAAATCCAATCCCAGTTGCAGCATTGAAGAACATTCCATACTTCACTGGAGAAAATCAGACCTCACCTGGTGATCATGTTAAGGATATTGCTAACATTTGTGCAATCCATGAGATCAATGAGATGCAATTCTTTGTCAAATCTTTGGCATCTTCATTCAAAGGGAAAGCTTTGTAATGGTTCAGAGTCTTGCCTCAGGTTCTATTCAAAATTGGAATCAGCTATGTATAGCCCTCCATGAGCAGTTTGGGGAAAAGGGAGACAACTTGTCCCTTTTGGAGCAGCTGACAACTATCAAAAGAGCTCCCAATGAGCAGCTGACTGATTTTAATTTCAGATTTCAAAGGACTTGGGAGAGAATTCGGTGGCAGTGGTGTCAACAAGTAGAAGGTGCTTTTCTTTATTACCTTAAAGCTTTAAATTTTGATATTTCTATGTTAATTCAGTCCATGGGAGGTACAACTATCCCCATTGCTTATAGCATTGCCATTAGAGCTGAAAATTGTTTGATTCAATTGGCAAGTGGCTCCTAGGCCTCCAATGCCATTATTTCCAAGTTTAGAGAGCCCAAGTACTAGCCAAGTGCCTAATTTATCTTCTATTCCCACTCCTAGAAATCAGAATTCAAGTGAAGCTTCCACTTCATCTTCTAGTGCCTCAAATGAACATCAAGAAGTCATGAAGCAATCGTAAAATCTAGGTAATGAGTTGGTTACACTCAAAAGGCAAAGCAAGCTCAAAGTTTTAGACCTTCCTTCCGGCCTCAAGCTCGGCCTAACTAAAGCAGCATATCAACCTCATAGACCACCCAATCCAACTGTAAATCTAAATCAAGCAAGGCCCTCCGCCAATGAGACCATTTCAGCCCTATAATCCCAACGCTACATCTCGCATCTAAAGCATTAGTGCCAGACAAAACAATATAGCTCAAGAGTATGATTGGTGTTTCCCATGCAATGAACCTCATAACCATTCCATGTGCTTCAACAAAGTGCCTTGAATCAAGCATTAATGGTGACAAAAATTGGTGTGGAGGGTGAAGGTAGTCAAGGAAATAACCAGCAACAAGAAACATTCCAGCAACAATCAGCTCCAAATGATACCACACTTGTAAACTGGCAGGCAGAAGATTTTTGTGGCATGAATCAAACGATTTCCCAAAGTGTTGCAGCCAACACAAGGTCAAAGAGAAGAAATTTGGGTGAAGAACAGCCATTGGCCCCAAGTAATTCACGACCTTCTGTCACTCCACAAACTATTGGCAAACAAAATGCAATCCCAAGCACGCAAGGATTGCCTAAAACAGCCCCTAGGCCAACCCAAATGCCAATTGTTGCTGCCCATGTGCAAGGAATGAATGTGCAGGCCAAGGGACAGCAGAGGGATACTTCATCTCCATTCAATATCATTGATCAGATGAAGAAGACAAATGTAAACATATCAATGTGGGAATCACTATCTATCCCAAGCCAAAGAGATTTGCTACAAGCTGCCATGAAGGACTGGTCAACTTCAAATCAGCAAGTCCAAATGTAAGAGAAGGTGCTCACAAATGCTTCCCAGCCTGAGGGGAATCATGGAGGACAGCAAGGTAAAATATTGAAGCCCCCTCCATTCTATGTTTCATTGATAATTGGGAACTAATTAGTACACAATTGCATGATTGATTCTGGGGCAAGTAGTTCAGTAATGCCCAAGAAAATAGCTGATCAGTTGGGAATTCAGGATGAAACCATATCCAAAGGGGGGTGTGCGCAGTTGGACGAGACAGCAATAATAACAATCGGGGTGATTAAAAAATTGAGTCTTACTTTGCATGCCTATCCCAACGTGGTTGTTTTGCAAGATGTCTCAGTAATAGACCTTCCACCACTCTTTGCCCTATGTTTGTCAAGGGATTTCACAACTAAGATTGGAGGTTACTTGTCTGCTGATTGGTCACACATGCTATTCAGAAAAAGATATGGAACCAAAGCCACAATCAGGTCTGAACCTATTGCAAACTTTCACATTGAGCCTTACACTCCAAGTCAGATTAATGCCAATTGTTTAGTGTTTGATCAAGAGGATTATCCAAGCACTGATGAAGCTGACACCAAGGTAGGAAGCATCCCAGATCTAACTCTTGATGAATGGGCAAGCAAGGTGCATGCTTTTGATCCTTATCAAGAAATAGAAGAATCTGAGTTGGGAGTCTATTGCATACATGAAGAAAATCAGCCTATTCCTAAGCATCACCAAGCCAAACCACAAAGATGACAATGAGGTATGGCAGTTGTTTTTGATGGATCAAGGAGTAGACAAGGTGCAGGAGGGGGATCCATGCTGGTTTCACCTCAAGGAGTTAAGTATTATTCAACTTTTAGATTTTAGTTTGCATGCTCTAATAACACTGTTGAATATGAAGCCTTGGTGCAAGGATTGCATTGGGCAATCAAGAGAGGAATAAAGAACTTGCAAGTCTTTGGTGATGTGAGTTGATTGTCAACCAAGTCAAGGGGCAGCATCTTTGTCTAGAATGATCTACTCAAGTGCTACAAGAACATGGTGTGGGACCTCATTGAAGATTTTGAGGGTTTTGGCATCAAATCCATTCCTAGGAAAGAGAACAAGCGGCCGACAAGCTTGCAGTAGTCAGGGCAGCCTTTGACGTTGTGGAGAGCATTAAAAAGACAAGGTACAACCAAACATCCATGTGATTGTGAGGCCGTCGGTGCGGATAACAATGTAAGTTGGCAAGTGTTTGAAAATGATCAGAAAATCATCCATTTCTTCAGAAGAAGAGGCTGAATTCTCACCAAAAATCAGAAAAGTTAGAGCAGCAAGTATGGTGACCAAGTGGTGTAGCCGAGAACCAACAAATTACCAAAGGGAATTATTACTTTGGAGTCCATTTTCAATCCTAAAGACCAGTTTAGGAAGGAGAAAGCAAACATCCAAGTGAAGGGAGAAGATCAAAGTGTCTATCTCGGTAGAAAGTGGCAAATCACTCCAAATTGGTAAGATGACAATTGAGCAAGAAAGGTATGAGTTCATACAACTTTGTCAAGAATTCCCTGATGTGTTTGCTTGGAGCTATGAAGATTTGAAAGGTTTCAATCCCGAGTTATCTCAACACACCACTGAATTGGATCCAAATACTAAGCCCATCAGGTAGAAATAAAGGCTAGTCAACCCCCACATGGAGCCTCTCATGAGAAAAGAATTGAATAAGTTGATAGAATCAAGAATCATATTCCCTATCAAGCATTCTAGTTGGGTTGCCAACTTGGTTCCAATCAGAAAGAAGAGTGGGGAAATCATATTGTGTGTTGACTTCAGAGATTTGAATAGAGCATCTCTCAAGGATCATTATCCACTTCCTTCCATGGAGCAGATTTTACAAGTTGTTGCTGGCTCTGAGAGGTTTTCACTACTTGATGGCTATTCAGGGTATAATCAGATTATGGTGAAGGAAGAAGATCAGTTCAAGACAACTTTACAACTAAATGGGGAACTTATGCATACGGGAAAATGCCATTTGGCTGTCCAACATTTGGAGCTACCTTCCAAAGAGAAATGGACATGGCATTCAAAGGCTTGATTAACAACATTGACCGATATATCTTGATGATATCACTGTTTTTTCAAAAAATACAGCAGACCACCTCTTTCATTTGAGACAAGTGTTCCAAAGGTGTAGAAGATTTGGAGTCTCCTTGAATCCTAAAAAGTGTGTTTTTCTAGCACATGAAGGAAAGCTCCTTGGCCACATTGTCTCCAAAGAAGGATTAGTAATTGATCTGGAAAGAGTCGAAGCCATAAGAGCACTGCCATTGCCAAGCCACAAGAAGGCCCTTCAAATTTTCTTGGGAAGAATAAATTTTGTTCGGAGGTTTGTCCCAAATTTTGCAGCCCTTGTCAGACCTATCACCAAGATGCTTAAGAAAAGCATGGCTTTAAAATGGATAGCAGAAGGAAAGGAAAGTTTTGAAGCAATCAGAGAAGCCATCTCTCAAGCCCCAACTTTCATGAACCCGGATTTCTCCAAGGATTTCATCCTCTATGCGTTTAGAGGTGATGATACTATTTCTGCAATTTTTGTACAGCAAAGTAAAGACAATGATGAGCAGCCAATTGTTTTCTTTAGCCAAATGTTGGAGGACTATGAGGTGAGATATTCTTTCATTGAGAAGCATGTTCTTGCAGTAATCAGGAGCTTGAAGAAATTCAAGCATCTAGTTTCAAACAATAAGGTCCATTTGTCAGTTTCTCATGCGGGGGTTAAAGACTTCCTCCTCAACAAAGACTTGAATGAAAAAGGGTGGGTTGGATTAATCGTGTCATGGAGTATGACATTGAGATCAAAGTAACCAAGTTGGTAAGAGGAAAAGGATTGTGTGAGCAGCTGATCTTGAGAAAACAAGAGGAATCATGCAACGAGAAGGAGGCTATTTTGGCGTTGCAAGACAGCCATGAGCAAGGAAGCACTCAAGAGGAGAATGATGGTTTCCCCAATCCTTGCTGGACCCAAGTTATAATGCATTTCCTAAGCATAGGTCTATGTCCTCCAGAGATGAATAAGACCCAAAGAAGACACTTGAGTTACAAGTGTCCCATATGCCCTTGTTGATGGTGTTTTATTCAAAAGAGATGTGAATGGAATACTGCTGAGATGCATTGGTACAAATCAGATTCATAAGGTACTAGAAGAGTTCCATGGTGGACCAGTGGTGGCCATTTTGCACCAAGAGTGACAGATCTAAAGATCATGAGGGATGGTTATTATTGGCCCAAGATTTTCAATGATTGTTATGCATGGATCAAGAGGTGCAAGAATTGTGCATTTTTCACACCACATATTACTTCACCAAATGGATCAAGCGAGTAGCACTCAAGGAAGCAAATGAATCTAGCATCCTAGACTTCTATGAGGGAATAGTAACCAGATTTGGCATACCAGCTACAATAATATCGGATAATGCATTGACATTCATTGGATGCAAGGTGGTGAATGGGCTATCAAGAATAGGATCTACCTAAGTACTTCATCAAACTATTACCCCTGTGGTAATGGCCGAGCTGAATCTACAAATAAGAACTTGTTGAGGATCATTAGGAGGACTCTTGATGAGAATCGAGGTCTTGGCATACCAAATTGAAATCAGCCTTATGGGCCGATAGGATAACTCCTAAAAGATCTACGGGTAACTCTCCATTCAAGCTTGTTTATGGAAGAGAGGCAATTTTTCCCATATCACTTGAGTTGCCAAAATTGGAACTCATGAAACTGTTGGAGTTATTGGAGTTTGAGCCCATGGAAGTCAGATATGCAGAATTGATGGAGCTCCAAGAAATCGAGAAATCGGCATCCCAAGCAATGGAGAAGGATCAAGCTTTGATAAAGAAGACCTTTGATAGAAAGGCCAAGAACATATCCTTCCAAGTTGGAGATATAGTGTTAAAATGGGATGCGGATAGAGCAAAACCGGGAAGGCATTCAAAATTTGATGCCATTTGGAGTGGCCCATACATGGTCACAAAGTGTAAGGATATAGCAATTCTTTCCAGTTATCTTCATTGGATGGCGAAGAAGCGCAGATTCCTCACAATGGAATCCATCTCAAGCATCATTGCTCGAAGGAAATGTTTCACCCGTACATATTAGTTTAGGTTTTTAATTCCTCCAAGTGCTTGTGCACATTGTTTTGTTGTAGATTAGTTTTTCTTTCCCTAAGTGCTTTGCACAAGCTTCATTGTTCTTGGAGATGTGTTTGCTGGGCCTTGCTCCATCGGTGATATTCCATCTTTCTCCTTGCAATGTTCTAGTCGGTTGGGGCATCAAACAGAGAATTCAATGACTCCATACCCAATGGATTGCTTTAGGCAATCTGGTAACTTCATCCAACAGCGAGATGAGCCCCTCGAGTTGCAAAATTGTTATCCAAAATGTGCCCCTGCTCATTTTTGTGGCTAACTCCTCTCATTTTTTCCTCTCTTGTGCCTCGGTCATAATATTTTTCTTTTCGAGGCACTCAAAACCTTACGAAATGACACCATTGGATAGAGATCTTTCTCAACTTTCCAGAAAGGTAAAGTTTTCCCGACTCCATGTATTTTGAAGTTATGGCTCGGTGGAGTTTTTGGAAAAATTTTCCCCGAAAGGCCCGCGGCTAATGAGATGCCGCCACACATGGCACCTAGGGTGGCGGAGTGCGGGAAATTTTGGAAAATTTTCCAAATGACCAAAAAGGTGCAAAATTTGAATTTTTGCCCGCCAACTCGATTTGGCCCTGTTTCACCCTAAAACTTCAAATGGCCATATCTTTCGATCTAGAGCTCGGTTTTCACGTTCTTTATATCAATGGAAAGCTGGTGAAATTATCTACAAGATTCCACTGTCATTTTTACATTTTTATGGATTTGGGAGAGAGAAAATTGAAAAACTCCTCGGTACATGGTCATGGATAGAAATGACTTTTCAACCAAGTTTTTAATGAAGAATGGCTCGCATTCTCTCCCAAAGATGGCTAAAAATGTCGGGGATGGGTTTGTAAGGATGCCCATGTTGTTTTGAATGTGTTTTGATCAATGGTTGAATCCCTTCAATGTTTTCCCGTGTTTCTCTCTCCGGGCTCTTCCTTGCACCGTAAAAGCCGATTTGGCTCATTTTCAAAGGGTTGAACATTTTTTGTGTATTGCAGGTCCCCTTTCTCACCTTGGAAGTGATTTTGGTGGAATATTATACCTTTTCTAAGAACTACAACTCATTTTTGCCTCCCAGGTGTTGTAATGCAAGTGATTTTGATGTTAAAATAATAATACAGGCCCTGTGATTAATTTTTCATCCTCTGCTGGTGTTGTTTGACTAATTTTTGATTCTTCATTATAGTTATCATTTTGTGCATTTTGTTTTGTTGCATTTTATGAATTGTGTCAATCTGCAGAAGTGAGAAATGCTCACCACTCCTTTGGTGCATCACCTATTAGCATTAGTTTTAGTTTATCTGCATTCTCTATCTCTGTCTCCTTTGGAATTTAGGGTAGGATTAGGAATTTAAACCTCTGCAACTTGTAAGTGATAAATCTGATCAGAGGAGTTGAGGAACCAGCCTCTAATCTGGAGATTCCTTTCCCATTTTACAAGTCCCACACTTGGGGAGAGGATTCAATGTTGTGCAATCACCTTTGGATGTCTAAAATATCAAACTAGAAATCGATCAACATCCGGGGTGCTTGCTGATTTGCAACAACACAACCTTTAAGAGAAAATTACCAAATAACATAAATACAATAGTGCAAATATTACCCACAAGGAAAATGGGTAGATCCCTCATTTTGACACAAATACAACAAAAAAATGAAGTTGTAAACTCAATGGCTTCATCACCTTCATGGCTTCCCTTCCTCCTCCTTCTCCAAACCTGCAAAACAAAATGAAATGGGATTAGGGAAAAATTGGAATAAGAAGACAACATAAAGAAAATTAGGGCTTTTTAGAAATCCTAGGATCCAATGGCTAGGATAGATTTAATCTAATGACTCATATTTAATCCTACATAACTTAAGTGGGTGGCATTTTTATGTGAATTGATTAAATTAAAAAGGGGTATGGATAATTGGTTGAATGGGGCCACTTAGTGGCTAGGCGTAGTTGTTAAAATTTTGGTGTTTAGAATTAAATTAAACATTGTCCATGGTAATTAAGTAATGGACTAAAGAGGTTTTGAATGAATATTGATAAGGGTATAGTTTTATAACATAATGGGACATGACTAACAAATATTTGAAAACACCCTAATTAAGTTGCAAAACTAAATTAGGGACTTGTAAACCGTAAAGAGTGTTAAGAAATAAATTAATAATACTTAATTATTAATTTAATTGTGACCACCTTATGAATGAATAATGTCGTAAATGACAATTAACTAAACGTGGTGCATGATTATAACCTTACTGATCTTTTAAACAAAAAAACCATTCACTTTGAAATTTTTCCCGAATAAATTAGTAGGTTTTATTATGGTTTTCAACATCAAAATTGTGGGCATTATAGTTTCCCATTCACATGATTATAACACTAAGGAATTGATAAGAGAAAGTTGGAGATACATTCATTTCCTAACTAGAGGAGGAGAGAGAAAGAGAGTGAGAAGACATAGGAGAGACAAAGAAACGCAATTTTTCGATAATCAAGTTTCTCAAAAAAACCACAAAGATAATTCCATACAGTCATACATAAGTTCCTACAAGTTTACACATCAACTAATTGACTTGGAGAGGTTCGCATACAACATTCTTTCACATTTATCTGCTAGTTTTCCAAAATGACCAAATTTAGAAAAAGGGCAATTAATTTACATTCAAAAACTAATCCCCGATAGTCAAACACATCATAAGGCATATCATATACTCTCTCCTCTATGAAAATAATAAATTGAAGTTTTTAGGACCTAGAACTAGACAATAGGGTATGAATGGAAACTACTTTTCGGAGCCACCGGTCATAGCTAGATTAGTTTCAGACTTTGGTCACCCTACAAGAGGAGGCCTACAAAACCCCATCGTAAAACTAACTGGTGAGGTGTTTCTCTTGGAACTAAGGGTTGTAAGAAATTTTAATGTATAAATAATAGAGACTTATGGAGGTGATATCCATTTCTTCAATCGGGCTAAAACGTCAAACCAAAACCAAACCCAACTTTTGATTTTTCAAAGAACTTCCCAAATCTGCAAAAAGGTTAAAGGGGCTGCAAAAGAGGTGAGGAAAAGTACACAAATGGTCATTCATGGGTTTTCTAAGTTTTGATAAAACACCCCACATGATAGGAAAATAGTCACAACTTAACTTTCCCATCTCTCGTGATCGAGAGGGGAGTTTTGGGAGTCACTTAGAAAAACATGTTTTTTCTTTTTTGTAACGTAAACAAAAAATCATTCTTAAAATAATAAAACAAGTTTTCCTTGTCATTTAGGTGGTATTCGTTATCTAATAAGAGCCTCCAAGATGTCCAAACATCTAAGGAGTTAAATAAAAACTAGGTTTTGCACTCAAACAACATTTATTCTCTTGTGTGAATAGAGGAAATTTTCATGGCTTTGTGTTACAATTCGTTTAATCACACAATAGCATATTCATTTTTGTTACATTTCCAAAATCATTGCAAAAAGGAAAACTAGAATACAAAAATCGTACAAGGGAGAGAAAACCATGTCTAGAAGGAAACTGAAGCAGTATGAGAGAATTCAAGCCAATTGAGTAAGCACAAGTAGCAAGTCCTCCTCAAGGGCATTTATTCACCAATTCACATAGATTGCATGTGTTTTAAGTCCCATTTCCATTCCATTTGAAGTGTATCTTACAACCATTGCAATCCATGTGACCACATCCCTTTGGGGAAATTTGTCAAAGCAGTTCATGTGCCTCCATATTTTACAAACATGGCTCATGATTGATGCAGTCCGTTGGCTATCTCATTTATTGTTTTAAGGTATTTTATCAAAATGTTCATATGCTAATAATTTTTAAAAATCCACTTAATTACATATTACAATGGAAATCTGAAAACATAGGGAAAAACATAGGGGATTAAAGGATAATACGGGATGTTTGCAAATAATAAGGGAAAAACATTACGATGGATGTTTGCAAATATGGAAAAACATAGGGGATTAAAGGATAATATAGGATGTTTGCAAATATGGAAAAACATAGGGGATTAAAGGATAATCTTGGATGTTTGCAAATATGGAAAAAAATATAATTTAGATCAACTCGAACCGTAGTTTAAAGGTGATCATGAAAGAGCCAGAAATGAGTAAAGCATAAAGAAAGAGAGAAATTCATCATCGGATTTTAATAACTTAAAGCCATATGCGAACTTTAATTAACATAAACTATATTAATATAAAGAATATAATGACTCGAGAAAACACTTCGCAAAAAAAAACTTGGAATATACCAATGGAGAAACAGAGAAAATAATCGGTCTAAAACATATCCGTGTTTAAAAATAAAAAAAACATATGTGAACAATTGTGTTGTTCACTCTAAGATTACAATGAAATGAAGAGATTAATTAGATTAGCTCGGGCTAAGAAGAGGAAAAGGAAGAGGAAGAGGAATGGGGGTGGGAGTCGTAGGAGAGTATACGAAGATCCCATCCTCACGTTTCACCACTTCTTTATTTCTCCTCTCCCACCGAGAAGAAGCGATTTGAACACTTTCAATTAACAAGTCTCGAACTTTTATTAACTAGAGCTATGTCTCTCCGGATGATTTGAAAGACTTCTTCGTGTTCCCTTGAAACCCATCCAAGACGTGTAAATAAACTTCCAAGTTATGGAAGCAAGCGGGACTATGCGTTGGCTTCAACACGGGAGAAATGTCATTGTCGAAGGTAATGTGTACACCCACATGAACATATGCCCACGGAAGCTTGATGCAGAATCTTAGTTAGCCATCCCATTTTCGTTCACAAAAACCCCGGGAACCTTGGGAACCAAGTCGCGTCATTGCTTACCAAACGCAAAACATTGACGCCAATCTCTTCCATATGTTGAGCAAATGACAGGTTTCCCACGGGGGAGAGGCGAAGGCAAACACTGTCACAGGGATTGAGCTCATACAATTTTCTGAATTCACCATGACTTGTCTCGACATCATAGGAACTCGGCGTTGCGAGTGGCTCCCAAGTTGTGTCCTGTGAACGTTACACTCAGATTTTGTTGTTCGTCTTTGTATTCATTCAACAACCTTGTAATCTCACCCATAAAAATTTCTCTAGCACTAAATCTGCATCTCACGAGTCCTCATCGGTGGAAGTATAACATCCCAAAACCCCTTCTCTACCTGGCATCGGCTTTGAAAGGGTTTGGATCTTGGAGCATCCTGTAGCATGGGATTTGGTGGCGAGGGAATAATATGTCTCTCGTGTTACGCATCCATTCATGGGGAGTTTCAAAGTGCCTCTCCATGCAACAACTATGTCCCACTTTGCCCAGTCTCTTGATCTCATCTCGGTCGGTGCAAACAAGCAATAAATCCAATCCAAGCGCCAGAGTCGTTTGTTTCATCTGAAGAAACAATCCAAAACACGGGTGTTGGCGTATATATATTTTGTGACTCGGTACCCTCTTCCACATTTAACCAATTGCAATGTGGGAAAGTGAGCTTTTCTTTGCATTTATAATTCCCATAATATTTGGAAGAGCGGTTGTTGTCAAAGGAATCGTAACATTCTTTGTGCAAAATCACCATATCTCAAGTATTTCCGCTTTGAGAAGTGGGTGGATGGGATCAATCAAACCCTTCCAATCGTTGGCACCATGGATTTCTCGCCATATATCACCATGTCGGATTTGGGTTTTCGACTTTGCATCTTCATTAATGTTCTCCATCTTAGTTGATAAATAATACTCGGCCTCCTTCCAATTTCCGATGGCTAATTGAGAGACATCCATTTTACAAAGTTTGTGGGGGAGGAAGACATATAAATATCACCAAAGCAGCTCTAGCTCTTGTAAACTCGATTGTACTCAACCGAGCAAAGAGGTCTCTCTCGTAAGTCGAATACCTATTCCAACTTACAATTCTCCAAAGACTAGAGAGTCCAAAGACCAGAGAGTAAACCACCCGACTTGTCAAACACGTTTTAACAGAAAGTGCCGTACTCCACTTGTTATGTCACAATGAAAACTTTTTGACCACAAGAAACTTTGAGTAAGATATTCTTATCCAGTCATGTGTCGACACCAACACCACCCACATACATATTCAATTTTGCTGCTAGATAGAATCTCGGGCACCCCACTTATGCTCGTGGGACCAACTACGCTCCAACTATGTGTCTTATAGACACATTTCTTGAATCATGTAAATAAATTCAATTGGTAGATGATGGGAGCGTGCAAAGCAGCTGCTAGCGAGTTCTTATGGGCCAGCACACATACATGTGAAGTCCCGGGTTTGAATCACAAATTTTACAATTGTTTTGGACTATGTGTATACAATAAAATTGAAAAAAGTAAGTGTTGGATTGTGTGCGAGACCACACTTGCGATTCGTCGTCAGATAGTTAGCGCCGAATATTATTAGGATATAATAACAAAAGATAATTAAATGAGAATATCTTCGTGATTTCGCAAGGCACACCATTGCACGCATGTACTACGCATTGAAGATCCTCACAAACCTAGATTAATAATACTAGCAATTATACGTTGAGGTGTACGTTGGTAAAACCTAAGGGGATACGTCGGAAAAGTGATACTCCAGAACAAAACAAGGACAAAGTTACAAGGTGAATCAAGAAGGGATAGAGGGAGGAGAAGTCGTCGGTAACGAGAACTGGTTGGAGGAAATAATGTAAAATTCTTGTTTTCTATAACCACATATTATTTTTGTTAATCATTAGAAGGAGAGAAGGGGTATGATGTACAAGGCAACAATGAAACATAATTTGGAGATATGTTAAAAGGTAAGGAATATTCAATCAATATTACCAATGTCAATAGTTGTTTATAATTTCAGTGCTTTTATTTTTGGGTATTAAAATGACTATCATGCTATCAAATATTTTTTGCTCCACATTATCATCTGCATGTCACTTGCATTTTGCACATGAGTGGAATTTGTAGTTAAAGGGGTCAAATAAAAAATGGGGAAATTCCAACAGGATGCAAGTTTGAAACCCAATCTTAATGTGGAGATAGAAAGGGATTGTTCGGTCAAACCTATTAACTTGTCTTTGAATTCTAGATGCCAACAACCCTTACACAACTAAAAGAAATGGAAAATTAAGAGAAAAATTTGAGAAAATGGGCATTTATAATCTGTTACTTTATATTTTACGATGTCAACATTTTCAAACAGACAACATTTAATTTGTTAGATAAGACAAAGACCTGAATAGAAAGATGTATAGAAAATGGCGGACTTAAATGTGGGAATTCAATATATACATGTCCCACACTTATTACATGGCTCATATTGTTCCTAACCAATTAATATAGACTTTTCTACTGATTTTATTTTCATGACCTCATTCACATCATTTTTATTTCTTCATAAAAGGTGTGAAGGGGACCTTACCCCCAGTCAACAAAAGGGTAAAAACCGGGTATTACAATAAAGTGGAGAAGAGAAAAGATCTAAAACCCGTAAAGAAAAACAAAGAACAAGAAAAACGTAGCAAAATTTCCAAACATAAACAAACCAAGACAGGAAGCGGGCGTGCGGCCCAACCCCTAGTCAACCAATGGCTCGAACTCAAGCATCTAAACATCGGGCCTCCAACCTAGATAAAATAGTTGAAATAAAAAACAAGACAAGACTCAAACCGTCACATCATTTACGTGAGTGTAATTTTTGTTTAAAAGGGCCAACAAGGAGAAAAAACTTTAATACGTTCTAGGTTTGAAACCTTACCAAAATGTTTTCTTGTTGGAGCACTTTGTACGCCCCTTTTCACTTTTAAGTCTGATTAATTGGATAAAAAAAGTGATGCAAAAATATTCAAGGATAATTAAATTCCTCCAACATGTAGGAATATGAGTGCTAAGCAGTATTTATCTTACTATCATAAGCTATAAACTTAGACTCCATACAGTTTGTTACATTATTTAGTGCAATTTTCTCGTTGACTTACATGAATGAGGGGTGTTCACATGGCATTTTGATTTGTAGTAGGGTAGGGTAGAGCAAAGTGGGTTCTAGAGTATTCTTGATGGCTTATTTTCATAATTTGATGTGATAAAAATCCTAATAACAAGCATTCTATAGTGTCCCAAATGAAGGTTGACATTATGTTTCTTTTTCACAACTCCTACACATGCACTATTATATTTCTCTCACAATTGAAAATGACCATATTATGGTTATGGTAATGTATATTTGCAAGAAAGAAAACATTTACCTGGATGTTGTTCCAAAAATGGAGACCTCACTCAAAAGGCTCATGGTTGTATTTTGAGATAGTTATTTGACCTTAATGATGTGAGTCCAAGGTTGTTTTTTTATTAGTCTCCAAATTTTTTTGTTAATGAGAGTAGAGTTCATATTTTTAATAAGAAGACCTCCCGATTTTTTCTATGCGAAAACCTTGTTCCAGGAAACCAAATGGATTTTACTTTGCTCCTACGTCCCAGTCCATAAAAAGTGCTTTTGAATTCTTTCAATCCTTTTAATGACAAAGGGTGGAGTGAAAAGAAGAGACATGATATAAATCGACATATCCTGGAGAGTGCTTTTAATGAGCATATATTTCCCTGCACTTGAGAGGATTTTTCCCTTCCAACCCTTGAGATTTCTTTGAAACATATCAATCAAATCATTCCACACATTCAGAGAAATTTTGTTACTGCCCAATGGCATGCCAAAATAGGTAGTGGGAAGAGAATGTATATCACAACCAAGAATAAAAGAAATCTTTTGTTGTCTTTTGAAAGGAATGCTAAAAAATTATAGGAGATCTTATCAAAATTGATCAGTTGGCCATAGGCTTGTTCGTATAGTATGAGGATAACCTTAATATATTTGGCTACAAAAACTAAGACAAGCATCAAAATAATGGTGTCATCAAGAATGTTGGTGGGTGACAAGAAGCTCATAGGAGGAAGATTTGAAACCTTTAAGAATATTCATGGAAATAACAAGTGTGATAAAGAGACTAAGAGAGTCAACCATGATGATAAAAATCAAAGGGGAGATAGGATCCCCATGACTTATCCCTTTGCTTTCTAGGAATCAACCCCACCCGAGAGCCATTGACAATGATAGAGAACCTTAGAGAAGAGATACAAGACCTAATAATTTTTCTTAAATGAGGAGGAAAACCAAATTTATCCCAGACATGATCGAGGAAGGACCAAGAGACCCAATCAAAAGCCTTATGTACAATTCGACTACCGTCTCTGCCTTTTTACTCTTCTCCATTGAATGAATTGTCTCATGGACCAAAACAATGACATCTTGAATTAGCCTACCTTTCACGAAACCCCTATACTGGATATCGATCAAATCAAGGAGGGGTTGGATCCGATTGGCTAACATTTTAGTGAAAATTTTATAGATGAATTTTGCAAGACTAATGGGTCTAAAGTGTTTGAAGTCTTTATCCCCTGCCTTCTTAGGAACAAGAACAATAAATATATTATTAATCTCTTTGAGAAGATTTCTCGCTCTAAAGAACTCATTTATTGCCTTAAGAAGCTCCTCAACACGAGATATTTGAGAACTTGTGGAAACAATTAGCTGAAAATCCATTTGGCCCAAGTGATTTAGCCCCCTCAAGAGAAAATACATCTTTTTGAAGTGCCTTAATCTATCGGATAAGCCATTACATGTTATTTAATCAAATAAGCCATTGCATTTTTTCTATCCTTAATCTATCGCTTTTGTAGCAATCAATCTCTCCATATACAATACTTTCTATTGTCTTGAAAGTTGGAGGATAACCCATCACTCCATAGTAGCATGTAAAATTGATATTTGATTATCCCATAACCAAGTAAAATTGATACTATAATTTTTTTGGCTAAATAGTTTTCCCAATCAAACCATCTTATCAAAAAAATCATATTTAATTTACTGTTAAAAACACAGGGTTGATTGTTTTGAAAAATTGAATGACAAGTAGAGTATGCTATTTTCAATAAAAATTTCAGCAATAATTCATAGGGTTTACCTAGTCCTTGGAGAATGGTAAGTTGGAATACTTGAACTAGTCTATTTATGTCTTTTCTACCCATCATATCATCTAAATAGAACTAAATATCCACTCCATGGAAGCGAGTTAAATTTCTAACTAATTTTTCAAAAATAAAACTGTCCATGAGTTTTTACACTACCATTACACGCTTTTATTTTATAAATAGAAAATTAAACTATTGTTGGTACTATCCATTATGGGTGGGTTGAGTGCTTACAATAACTTGACACTATTGAGTAAAGACGATACTTAAAAGACATTTAATACAAACTGTTACAATTTTTCTAATATAATATTAGTGAATAAAATGGAATGTAAAATATTTGAAATATTGAATAACTACAAAAACCTTAGAAATACCACTTGGCATGCTACAAAGTGGTGTGGAGAGTTCACCTAGATGGGTGCATTGTGGAATTTTTTTGCAGTAGAAATGTTTGTGTCATGTCTATCAATTGTTTCACAGTGTTGTGAGGTACAATAAGTCTTATAAAAATTATAATGTTAGTTGCTACAAATGTGGTCTTTTGTGTTGTCAGACATGATGTGTATAATTTCATAGAAAACATAGATTCCATACACACATGCTCAATGTATGAATGTTATGCGACATGTTCCATGATATTGCACAAGAAATATATAAAGGAAAATGATATGAAGAAAAGCGAGGTAGTGGAACTCTATCTAAACACATAATTGGATAGCAATAACAAAACACAACAAATTTTTTTGGGGTAAAATATCTTCCCCGCTATTATATTTATGTCTATCGGTGTTTACAAAAATGTATGCATCGACCTGCAGTAAAACGATAATCGATTTTAGGTTGGTTTGTATGCAGAGACGATCATGCGGAAAATCACGTCTGTCCACATAGAACAAGGAGTGCTACGAAAAACAGGTATGCATTTTGTTGCTTGTCCAAACATCGACGACTGTATTTTTTAGATGATATTATTATTCATGCTTTCCTTGTGTTTTGGCTTACGTATCTTTAAATCTTGTACAATATCTATACAAGCCACCATCTTCCCCTGTACCTCTGTGCCTACGGGATTGGGTTGTATTGGATAGACATATGTGGTCTGGTTTTGGGGAAGGTAGTTGTGTGTTTGGGTGCGGAAGCTACGTGGCTAAGGTTTTAATGGGGGTCTTTCAATAAAAATACTCCGTGACAGCTACTCCGGTCAGTGCTCCAAATTGAAATAAGTACACATGAAATAAATTACGCAAGAAAATCCTGTGTGGTAAAAGGAAAATACGAATTAAAAAATTGTAAAATATGGTTAAGAAGAAACAATTTTTTTTTTTTTCCAGAGCTTCCAGTTTTACCCATAGATGGCCTTTAAAGTATACTTTATAAATATTTCAATGAGAGTTTATTTATCAAAATAAAGTAGGAAAACTTCACCATGTCAACATAAACAACCTAGCTATCCCATCCATTAATATAGTTTGGTTGTATTGGATTTTGATATCAATATGAGTACGTATTATATGGATTTTTGATATCAAAATTGGTATCGATGTATGGGTTTTTGCATTGTTGTTAATCGACTTTTGTTTTGTCATATTTATGTATGTATGTGCCCATCTCCACATCATCACGTGATCTCCTTTAAGGGTGAATAATTGACATTTTGTTTATATGTGACAATTCATTATTATCCCATGTGTTTCGTTGTTATCCCATGGGCCTAAAATTATATATACTTGAATCTATCTCTGTCTCTCTATAGACCCTCAAAGTTTGTCTTGTTGGTGCTCAAATTAGTCTCGCCCCATTTCTCATTAAAATCCTTTTTGTAGCCAATGTCACGTTTTTATCTCCCTGTGTTGGTGCTTGAAGACTCTCGTCCTCGATTTGGTTGCCATGATCGGTCCCTTCCTTGTTTGAAGATAACTTAAAGATCCAAAATTTGTTTTTCGTTTCTCTATCCATCCGAAAGTGTCTCAGTAAATTGGGCGTAAAAATCAGGTTTTTCCTTTTCTTCCATTTTTCGCATTCGTGTGTTTTTGCCCCTGTCACTTTTTGTCCAAATACTTGAAGAAACGTGAATGGATGTAGCTAGGAAGATCATGTTTAAACCTTATAACATTTTTAAATTCTGTCCTTGAAGAAAATTTCATTTCAGGGTTCAAACGGTGGTTTGCCTACATTTTTACGGTTTGTGTGTGTGTTTTTCCACAAATTTACATCTCTGCATCAGTGGAAAGGTGGCCCTTTTTGGTTGGATCTGACCAAGGGGTACTCTAAAAACTCTGTGGATCACTTCAACCCAAAAATTGTCCACGTGGAGGAACGACGCTCGTTTGAAATTCACCTTTTGGTTTGGCCTTGGAGTTGTGCCGAGGGGACACATGGAGGATTCTGCTGCTTTTCCCGGACTTAAACAAATTTTTCATGCAACTGTTGGTATAGTTTTGGCGGGTCGTGGACTCGTGGTGGGTCAAGCGCTCGATTGAGGATCTGCCTCAGGGTCCCACCTTAACAATTGTGACAGGGGGTAGGTGGAGGCTTCCGCCGGCTCCACTTTGTACTTAAACTTTTTAAAGCAATTTTCTGAAGCCTGGGACACGTGGAGGGACTGCGCATGTTTGGGGACTAGCCCTTGAGTTTTATTTTGAATAAGCGCCAGGAGGACACTTGGAGGCTTCCACTCACTCTGTCTTTTTCTCGGACTTTTCAACGGTCGAAGGAGATTGTCTCGGACCTTAGACACATGGCACCTTCCGTTGAACCTTCAAATTTTTAACAGACTCTACCAGACTGAGACACGTGTTGAGCCGCGCTTGTTTGGGGTCTCTACTTTTAGGGACCATCTCAAAATGCGCCATTGAGACACGTGGCAATTTGAAAAGTCAAAAGGCGGGAGGCGGGCCATCGGAGGCAACTTGGATTTTTTCCCCTTATTGTCAAAAAGATTAAAGTCATCAAAATGACCCATAAGCCCAATAGAGAATAGTCAAAATTTTCTTTGAAAAGTCAACGGCAGAGGTGCAGACTTTTGAGGGAAATTTGGAAAAATTTCCTTTTATGAAAAAAGGGGTTAAAGTGTAAAAAGGAAGCGTGGTTCCGCTGGGACCCACATCAGAAGCTAAAGGCGGAAGGGCGGAGCTGCATGGAAAATTTGGAAATTTTTCCTTTTTCCAAAAATGAGGTAAAATAGCATAATCAAGCCATGGTTCCGCTGGGACCCACATTGGGACACGTGTCAAGCTGTTTTTCAAAGGCGGAGGGGCGGAGCAAAATGAGAAATTTTGCATTTTTCCCAAAAGGTGTAAAAAGTAAAAAGAAAATCCCATGCTCGTTTTAATTCGGATCTCCCACATGGATGGTCCAAATTCAAAAAGGGAAATCAATGGCAACTGTGCATTTGTATATGATTTTCCGCCATTTTTGCTCCAAAGCTCCTGGGGATGCAAATTTTTATGGTTTTTTTATCATTTCTTGATGTCTCCTACACGCCAAATGAAGAGGAGAATTAATTTGATATCTTGATTTGGTGGGGAAGATTTGAAAACATCTTTTACCATTAAGGTGTGATCTGACTATCGGATTCGATCTGATTTTCCAATCTTTCTTTCCTTGGCACACAAGAAACCAAATTTGACATGATTAGAGGAGGAAGTAGTTGGCGTGTGAAATGAAGAGTGATTTACCAGATGAAAGAATTGAATGCTGGAAATATTTGAAGATATTTTCCTCTGAGCACCTGACAACTTTTTTGCAAATCTGATTCTGGGAATCATAATCAAAATCATAACAAGCAATGGTGCTTTAAATGTTTTTAATTTCTAGGAGGAAAATTCTGTTGTAGAAAAAATGTTATAAATTGCATAAATTTTTCATGCAAATGGTTGGAGTGTTAGAGGTCGGGAGTTAATTCCTAAGAGAAAAGTTTGATAGAGCCCATCTTTTTGAGAAATCATCTGAGGAACCTGTTTATTTCTTTTGTGTTAAATTTGATCATGTCAAGGTGGTTGTAAGTGTACAACCATTGACAAGCTCTGAGATTGTTCTAGAAACTTTCCCTTATTGATGAATTTAATCAAATTTGAGTTAATCTGTGTTGATTTTGAGCAAATTGTGTCTGCTTCATTTCTGAATGTATGCAAATAGTTTTTCTTGTTCCCATTGCAATCTTACATTGAAATATTTGTGAATCACACAAGATCTTATCCTTGTGATAGTTTGGTGGCATTTGCAATTTCATTTATCAGAAGATCTTTCATTTGATAGTGAAATAAACAAATTTAAAATCACTTTACTCCTAGCATGATGATAAGATTGTTTGTTAGCCTTTGAGGGTATCTTAGGTGTGGTAAAACAAAGGTTGATAATGTTCAATTTTCAATTTGAGCCTTCATTTTGGATTCTTAAAGTTTGTATGAAAATGTGATGATCTGGGCATCCATTGAAGCACACCTTTCGGTTAAAGGGACATTTTATCCATTCTCAAGCATTACGTTGATCAAGCATTCCATTTTTTGTAAAAGCTCTCAAAGATATGGAAAATCAAGTTCATTCTACCTCACCTCCCACCATAATCCATTTTAAAACAACCAATCGTCCGTACTACCCCATTTTGTCTTGTGTGTGTACAAATGCATAATTTCTATTACCAAAACATGCAGAAGCAATCAGGTTTTCATTGTCTTTAGTAGCCTAAACCTTGCTTAGAAAACATCTCCATTATCTAGGGTGACAACTCATGAGAGTTAGATTTTTGTTGTATTGATCATGTTTTCTTCAAGGTCTTCTTAATAAATTTGCAAAGAAGGAAATCTCCATCTCCTCCACAAACAGTAGGCTACAAAAGGGTCCTCTCACCTTGGTTGAAAGGCACAACCATAAAGTAGTGAGGATAGATCAAATCCTCTTAAGGGTGCTATCCATTTCTCCACATTTGAGTGACAAAGAGCAAGTTGTATTTCTTCCCTGACTACAAAACGAAACACAACATGATCTTCTTGTCTCTAAGCTTCCTGTCAAATCTGTGATGCTGCTCAGCTTCTGAGGGAGAATCAATTTGGGTACCAACATGTCTATCCTTAAAGATTCTTCTAAATTTTATTTACATATGTATGGCATATGCATGACTCAATCCTGAGTTCGTAGTCACTAGTGAATATATCCCACTTGCTTAATAGTATAGCATGCCTCCTTCTCTTGAATATTGTAGAACAAATCACATAAGTCATAGATCATATTTGATTCATTCTTACAATATGCGTTATTCGCAATATCACGGAGAATAAAAGGAAAAAAGATATGATGATTTGAGGTCCTTTAAAATTTATATTTTTCATTTTTAATAGTAAAATCCTGTATTATCTTCTAAATTAGAATACTCTCGATGTAACTTATGGTCAAATTTTTTTGAAAAAAATAGCAATAAAGAGATTAATAATTCACCTACTAGTCTTAAAAATGTAATAGATTGAATTTGAAAATGTTTACTTGGTTGTAATTTGAAACTTTAGAGAGGGAGAGGTGCCCACACCTACTTGATTACAAACAAGGGTTTACCAAGTTTGTTTTTATTTAACGAATATATATTTCTAGTTATTTCCTTTGATTTTAAGAAAACAATTTTTCTTGATGCTTCACTACAAGGAATTGGTTGTGAAAACAATAAAGCAGTGAACCATGCCGGATGAGAAGGGGTTTGGAAATAGGTAGCTTGTAGTAGGAACATTTGTTACCCTCTACCTAGATTAGATGATATGTTGTTATTATCTACTTATAATCCTAAAATAGGTTCACTTCTATATTTTTCTTTAGAAAATTGTTTTGTTGAACTCGATAAAATAAAGACAAAAAAACCCTATGAGTAAAGAAAATGATAGAGGTGAATTTGGTAAACTAACATGTAGGACAATCATAGGGTACTCCGTTGAAAACAATAGGACAATTTGAAGTTGGGAAAACAATACCGGAAAATTTGTCCTCCTTTGACCATGTCGGTCACGTGGTCAGGATATTCAAAAAGACTTTGTACAACATGCGGACCCAAACACATCGAATGCCCCTTTGACTCCTCATTTTTTACAAGATAAAAGGATGAGAAAGGAATTCATCACATCAATATCTTGGAAAACTACATGAAAAGAGTAATTCAAAAGATCCAAATGGCGCTTACTAGTAAGTTTCGGGATCTAGACCTAATATTGACATTTTTAGAAAATGGGTTGGGAGGAAATGGTGCCCTCTTGGGGATCTATCTGTTTCATCCATGGCCAATGGATTTTTCTTGTTCAAATTCTCTTTGCAAGAAGATCTTGGTTTTGTTCTATTGGGTGGACCCTGGTACCTTGGCAACATGGGCTTAATCATTAAGCGGTGGTATCCAAGATTTGATCCTTTCAAAGAGAATATCAATACCATACCCATGTGGTGTAGAATTCCTAGACTCCCTTGCAATCATGGAACGATGGGATTATGATAAATATTGCAAGATTGATTGGATCTCCCATTATCCTAGATAGTTCCACTAGGAATAGATCATGATTAGCTTATGCTCATTTTTGTGTCTCTTCTATCATGGAACAAGACATCCCTGACTAGATCATCCTCCAAACCAAGTTTGGACATTGGGCTCAAGCGGTAATTTATGAATCCTTTCAGATGAGATGTGTTAAATGTCAAAAGCTAGGACATGTCACCAGGAAATTCCCTAACTCAAAAGCATCCACTAAAAACAATAAGGTTAACGATAAGACTGTAAATAAGGAAAAAAAAGGAGAAAAACCTCAGAAAATAATTTAAGAACTCCTATAAAGAAACAATCAGTTTAGAGATTTGTTTGGATTCCTAATATGCCTACCAAAAAAATTGATCTTAACATGGAAGCCCTTGGAACTATGGATTCTGGCCGATAAACTGATTGATCTCATCCTTTAGGTAGATGAAGAACTTCAAGCCGTCAAGGTCCTTAAACCTTGTGATATGAACCAAGATGGATTTTTTGATATACCTACTTTTGTTGAGGATCCCATAGCCTAAGATCCTTAGGAGAATGAGACCCTGACACTCAACAACAACCCTTATGAAGCTCTAAAACAACCTTATGATGGCACATAATGTCCCACTCATGGTTCTATTGTTTGTAAAGGAATAGATTGCTTTCTGCAGCAATTTTTGAATAGTTTTATGGCTTCACCCTCTCCTCCCCTAAAACAGATTATTCAAGGACCTCTCAAGTCCCCTAGCCCGAAAAGGAGGAGGGTAAACTAACCCCTCGGTAAAATTACAGTTCTTAATGATTCCACCAACTCACCCGAGTTCACTCTAGTATACGAGAAACAAGAAAAAATATAAAGGTTATGAAAACATACCGATTCTTTGTTCTTCGACAACAAAACATATCCTAGAGTCGGGATGCTTCAACATCCGTGGTGACTAGATATTCCTTTAAAGTAAATCTGGGAAAAACAAAAAAGTAAGACCATCCAAAAATTAATCGAGGAAGAGAGAAATCAATAACGTTTTAGCGATAGAATGTATTCTTCTTTAGACAATTTGGTCCAATCGTCTCCACGAATTTTTTAATGAAGATCATTTATTGGAATATTAGGGGCCTCAATAGTAGTGGAAATTAATGTAGTTTAAAATATCTAATAAAGAGTTGTAATTTTTTCTTTATGGCCATTCAAGAAACTAAAATGGGTACTGAAGCTTTAAAGGTTTGTTGTAAGAAAATTTGGAAGTAAGCATAATGGGTGGTGCTGATTCAAGACTTGCCTATGGAGGTATGGTTGTCCTTTGGGACCCTAAAAATATTACTAGTAAGACTATACTTTCTTCGCATTCTCATCTAGTTGGTTCCTTTCATACCGCTAATAAAAATTACAAATTGGATCTTTTCACGTTTTTATGCTCCTAACACACCACACGAAAGAAGGAATCTTTGGAGAGACCGTTAAGTTTTCGAAGAACTGCAGGAGTTAGAATCGGTAAATCTTGGGGATTTCAATTATCTCTCTCTACCTTGATGAAAAAATGTGGTGTGATTTGGGCACACCACCGATATGGATGATTTTACAGACTTGATATCTCAAGAAAATCTATTATACCTTGAACTCCATGGAAACCCATTCACATGGTCTAATAAAAGACACAGTAGCAATATTATTTAGGTTCAACTTGATAAAGTGATTATTTCAGCTCAAGTGGCTCCTAAATCTAGATTTCCATCTCTCGCCTCTCCCTAGAATAGCCTCCCATCATAACCCCATTGTCCTAAATTTGTTGAATAATGAGAGGCTTGCTCGGTCCTCAAGCAAATTCAAAAATATTTGGTTTGACCAGCCAAATATTATAGAAAAAATAAAATAATGGTGGGGGATTCAAGTGGAGGGATCAGCTCAATTTATATTTTCTAGAAGCTAAAAAATGTTAAGAAGAAAGTTTTTTCCTAGAATAAACAAGTCTTGTAAAAAAATCTTAAAGAAGACATTGCTTCTCTAGAGCGAGAATGTTTCCACTTTTGGGATGACCCAAGAACACTAGGTTCATGAAATAACTCTTTTAGCTAAATTTCATACTATTTGTGCCAAGGAGTAATCTTATTGGAGAATGAAATCCGTGGCTATCTGGATTAAGGAAGGTGACATGAACACAAATTTTTTTCACATGATAACACTTAAGCACAGAGCACATACAAGAATTTCGAGGTCACTAGGAAAAATAGAGAGAATACAAATTATGCTCAGTGTATAAGAGAGGAGGAGCTCAAATTTTACCAAATATTCTAAATGAACTTAGGAGATGTTTACGGGGCTGCGAACACGCTATTAGATTCAATCTCGAGAAACCGGTAATTTCGAAGTCTTTTGCGCTCTTTCTAGTTATTGAAGAACTTCATAAAGTAATCTTCTCTATGGAGAGGAACAAATCCCTAGGCCTCGATGGTTTCCCAAATTTTTCTATCAAAAGTGTTGGGGAATTTGGGTGGAGGACCTTCTCAAAGCACTTAATGAATTTTTAGGACAGAAGATTTCTCAAAGAAATCAACAATACCTTCATATTCATGGTGCCTAAGAAACTTGGGGCTAAGGACTTCAAACACTTCCAAACCATAAGCTCCTGTCTAATGTGCTTTACAAGATCTTCAAGAAAATCCTCACAACCAAGATGCAACCATTGCTCCCTAAAATCATCTCAAATAAGTAGGGGGATTCATTAAAGGAATATTGATTCAAGAAAGAGTTGTCATTATTTATAAAACCATACACTTGATGGATAAAAGCAAAAATGAAGGTATGGTTTTAAATTTAGAGATGACCAAAGAATTTGATAGAGTTTCATGAGTCCTCCTTGAAGGTCCTGGAGAATTTTGCTTTTGATGCTCATTTAATAAAGATAATCTAAACTTGTATCTCTACCCCAATATTTTCGATTATTGTCATGTGGAAATCTGTAGGTTTCTTCTCGAGTAGTTATGGCATCCGTCAAGGTTACCCAATCTCTCCCATTATTTTTATCATTATGGTGATAGTCTTAGAAGAACTATTACTAGAGCTATTTCTTTGGGTTTTCTTTACGGTTTAAAAACACCTCTCATGATATTTAAGTCTCTCATCAGTTTTCTTGATGACACCATTCTTCTTCTCATAGCCTCCATCCTTGAAGCCAAAACGATGAAATATCTACTCCAACCGTAGTGCCCACTTCCCTCGACACTTTTGATATTGATAATGATAATGCTGACTATATTATGGAAATTATTATAGTTTTGATTTAGTATGGTGTTAGATGTCAGATCATGAATTATTGTTGACTCTGATTCATATATGATGCATGATGATTGTTAGAGACATTTTATATAGATGTTGACATGCTATTGGACATGGTTATATATATATTTATGGATGTTGTTAAGAAATGTGATATTTGGATATATTGAGTAGACCGAGAAAATTAAATTTAAAATTGATGATTATATAGTTATTGATGAAATTATAAGTGATATTGTTGATTGTCTGGATGTTGTGATTCATATATATATTGATGATTTTTAAATTATATTATATTCATTTGGATGTTCTGATATGGCCACGAGGTCAAGGGGTATTTGTATTGTGCAAGTTAAAAATATCACAACAAACATCGGGGGATTGGAGACCAACCACATTGGAATTCTAGATGAATTCAACAAGGTCACCATGGAAACTTGTATTGTTATGTGTGTGTGTTTGATTGTTAGGGATTCCAATGGGGGGATCACCTTTAAATGTGACCAAGGGTTATGTGTATTTATTTATTTGGTTCCTTTTTATTGATGTTTGTATGTGTTTATTAAGTGATGTGTTTACCCCTTTCATTATTTATTAATTGTGGTAAATTAATGTGAGTAAACATGTTGTTAAAATTAATTAATCAAATTGAGACATAAGAAAGTAATTATTAGAGTTGTTGGCCTAAAATTAAAGTGTTGTAATAAATGTGTAAGTGATGTGTAAATTAATTTTGGAGTATGAAACACTCCACCTCCTTTTGAAATTAAAATTTGTCCTTGGAGGCTGATTTTGGAAGCTTATGGGACAAGTTAAACTTGTCCCATACCTCTTAAATTTGCATGCCAACCTTACCTATGGTTGGAGGGTTTAAATCTAGCCTTCATTATGCATTTTTGTAAGTCAAGTTGTATGCTTTAATTGCACTTTCTTACATGTTTTCAATTTCAGTCCTTATGAGGTGTGGGTTTGATTTGAGTGTTTATGTAAAACTGCCATTTATTCACCGCTTATTTATTGTGCCTTGGAGATTGAAGTTGACTTATGAGTTGGAGTTGAGGATGTGTGATGTGGCATCCCACATGGATCCACCTCATCCTCTTCTCTTTCCTCTTCTATATATTCAAATTCCTTGGCTTGTTTTTGGGTTTTTTTTTTGCTTCACTTTTATCACTTCATTTTTGGTGACTTGCTTTGGGTTTTTGGAGCTCTTGCAAATTGGGAGAAATTTAGAGATTGTTGCATACTTGTTGATTGTTGATCTCTTGGTTTGTGTAGCATTGGAGAGCTTGTTGTTTTGAACTTGGAACAAACTCCATCATGGAGAGGTAAGAGCTTAGCTCTTGGAAATACTCTCCTTTTATTTGTATGCATATGTGAATGGTTGAATGTTTGAATGTGTTGTTTTATTTGTTGGCTGGTTAGGTAGATGGCCTAGGGATGGTGTAGGAGAAGACTATGGGGCATTTTGTGGGAGGCATAAGTATTTTGGGGAGGTATAAGTGTGGAGGGAGGTGGGATTATGGTTCTACCTTACAAAGAAATTACTTGCATTTATGTACTCATTATGGGGTGCCATAAGAGGTTGGGGAGACATAAGGAAATGTGAGGAATAAGGGGTACTTGGGGGAGGCATAAGGGCATGTCAGGGATTTGAAATGATATATATTTTAGCGGGTTGTTCTCAGGTGGTGATACCCATTTCCCCTTTAGGAGGCATAAGAAACATCCCCCATAGTTTCTTGCTCCTTTGGCTTGCATGATGAAGCCCTGAGTGTTGCTTGTTATTTTATTCTATGGTGACAAACTACATTTTTGTTTTGGACTGTGTTTTGAATGTGAAATTTACATGTGTGTTTGTGGAAGCATGTTGTTTCCATGAGTTGAATCACATCTTCCATTCCTTTGTGGTTGGGGCTCGGGGGCCAAAGAAGAAGGATGGCTTCTCCTTGTCATTGGATTTCTTGGCTAGGTGGAGAGCCTTGCCTTTCCCCTGCTCTTGTTGTGATCAGAATTGGAAGAATGATAAATCTACATGTTGTTGTTCTGGAGCAAAGGAAAATGAAATAAAACAATTGATGATTGCCTTGTTGAGATAAATCTTATTGTAACCTTACCACTTGAAGTGGATGAAGTTATATATATTTTGTAATGGAAATATGTTGTATTGAATACAAACGTTGTAAGATTGAAATGTGAAAGAGATATACTCCATTTCTGTTCTTTTGAAAGAAATAATTGTATTCTGTATGATGAATTTGAAGAATGAAAGAAAGAAGTTGTAAGTTGTATTTTGGGAACAAATAAATGATTTTACTACCTTTCTAAAATTGCATTGTGGTATTGAATCGATCATTTAAATTTATTTGAAATATCTTTTGAAAGGAAGAAATGTGTGTGAGGAAAACATAGATCTCTATCTTTTGAAATGTGTAAAATTAGAAATTAGAATTGCATTTTGGTTTTGAATAGTTTGATTTGAATCAACTAAATGTATTAGATTGGAATTGGAACGTATCCTAATACTTGGAAGAATAAAATGGAAAATAGATCCTTTCGAATTAGATCTCATTAGACATTTTCAAACTAACAAATAATTATCGTAAAATGTACGAGTAATGACCCCTGCAGACTAGGAAAGAATTTTGAAACATTAATACAAGATAAGAAAGATCAAAACAATCCCACACAAACTATAATACTTAAGAAATTTTCATAGAACCTTTCAAAATCAGGCTCAAATAATTTCTCGGTACTGTTTTTGTTGTTAAATTGGGGAAATTTGAATTGATCTTCAATCAAAAAATTTATCCCTTGAAATCTATTCTATAATCTTCCAAGTAAAATCCTCCATGCCTATTTGGCAAGTGGAAAAATAATTAACGAAAAAATTGGAACAAAATTGATAAGTTAAAAATACCAAGTCACCTTTTAAGTGACAGAAAGATGTTTTCTCAAAATTGACCCTTTAAACTTTATCAAAATCAAATTCCTAAGGTTTCTGTGAAAAGAGGACGTTGAGAGATTTCCAGAAAGTCCTTGTTTGCCAAAAACTGAGTTCTCAATAAAAAGTTATGGCCTTCTAAAGTTTTTACCTCATTTCGGGCTCAAAATAATCTAACTGTCAAATTTTAAATGAATAAAATATTCTTGGGCGGACTCGAGCTAAAAATTTCCTTTTTTTTTTTTTTTCCCAAAATGTGCAAAGTCATGAAGTTTCCCACCACTTCGCTAATCCGCAAGCCTTCATTTTGTCTAAAAATGATCTAAGTCCAAAAAGTTAATTTGGTAATTTTGCCTTTGACTCTCGCAGCCCCACAACCAATCATTGATCGACATGTGCCTTCGTTGGGCGTAAAAAAGAGAGGATAAAATCCTTAAAATTCTCTAGCGGCCCGACTTTCCACTAGAATTTGGAAATGTCGACACGTGTTCCCTTACGGACTCACTGGGAGCGTGAGAAAAATTGCACCTTTTGTCCCAAAAGGGAAAAAGTGCTAAATGTATTCCCCGCTTCACCGGCCTCTCTGGGAAAGTTTTTCTTCCCACTCCACTAGTCTGCTTTTCTCTTCGGTCAAATTTTCTCTCCGAAGTCCACAGGCTTGAGTTGGGGAAACTTTTCCTCCCAGGCCCGCTCTTGGGAAAAATTTCACCCCAAGTTCCGCCGGTCCATAACTTGAGAAATATGAGAAGTTAGGAGGACTTCTTTATATCACCGGAAAGGTGAGGAAATTCCCTACCTAATGGGAAACCATTTCAAGAAGTTTTAATTGTGTTAATCATGAGAGAAATCAAATTGAATCTTTAACCAAGTTTTGGGAGTGGGTAAGTAAGAATTTACTCTGATGATTTTAAATATGTATTATTTTCCCCACTGTAATTAAACCTTACTCTTGTCTTAGATCTTGTGGAATTAAATACCTTGGGTATTTAATTGTTTTAGTCCCTTAACCCTAAAATTTTAATCAGGGAATATTTAGCTAAAATGTCAATGTAATCAGTGATTAAATTAATCGCAAAGAAGATTTGAGCTAGGTGTGGACTTATAACACTTGTTGCTTTATAATGTGGAATTAGTAATTATTATAATGGGAAAAGTTATCAATTGAATTTAATTGTTCTTGAGAGTTTGGTCGTTAATACTTATAAAAAAAAATTATTCCATAATTTTCTAACTAAACCTAGGTTGTTCATGGGTATCAAGTGGGTTGTTTTAGCGGGCGTTACACTTGGTATCAGAGTCGTGGGTTCAAAGCTTGGACCCTTGGGCATACTAGAAAACTTGAGACATGAACTGTAAACCTAACACACTTTTGAATCTAAGAAAACAAACTTGTTTGAAAATTGAAAAAGAAATGTGTATGAAGAAATATTACATTACTCTGTTCATTTGAACTACCAAAATTAAAATAATAATAAAATAATAAGTTGTTTGAATTGTTGTACTCACTCAGTGGCATTTTGTCTGAACCCTGTAACTAAGAATTTCAAATTAAATTGATTTTTGTGAACTTCTAGTATAGTGGAAACTCGCCTCCCTTTGAAAATGTGATGTTTTACAAGTCCTAAAACTTGATTTAATTGTATGATGCGTTAAGCCCTTTGTTGAGACCCTTCTTTATTGATGTTGTTGGAATGATAAGTTATATGGTGTGATTCTTGTGGTTGGACAATAGTGGTTGTGTCCTGGGGTCAGGAAAAGTTAATTAGAAGTTGTTTAGAGCTTCCTTCCTTCAGGATTTAGGAAAGTTAGTTTGGTTTTCATTTTTTCATTTTGTTACCCGTATGGGAGAGTGGACATTAAGTTTGGGTGTAGTTTATGACCCAATCATGTGCATGTGTCCTTAGAATTGACCTCAAGGCAAAGTACCCCTATTAGCGGCCATGAAGGGCTGCGAAGTGAATGTGGTGTTAACGTTTTGTATTTTACATTCATAAACTTGTGTCATTTTATCAAGGACCAACATCTTATTTTATGATTGGATTGAGAAGCTCTGAGGCTCTTCGAGTTATTTATATTTTTGCAAGAATTTTCAGAATTTGCAATGCGGCTACTTAGCCACTTTCCTCAATTGGTGATATTTCTTGAACTTTATTTTGGTTAGTGACTCAAGCTCATTATGTTGTTGGCTACTTAGCTAAATGTTACGTGGATTTCTTCTTGCATATGATGAGTTGGTTCTACGTTACTTTTTTCCATACATTTTTTCATATGGGGGTAAACCCTAGGTGTCTTGAATGTCCTCTTAGGTACTTAAAGTTATGAATTGGTTTTAGATGCAGAAAACCTTGAGTGTATCTAGGATCTTAGAGTGACCTTTTCATTACTTGACCTTGTTGGGAAGAGAGTTCGTTGTGTTGTGTGTTCTAGTTGGCAAACTATTAGCGGTGGTGGTGATTCTCTTACAATTCGATAAGATCTTGAACCTCATCGGAGTAGAGGTGTTTAATTGTGGGTTGATGAATTATGGTGGGATCAATTTGCTTTTGGCTGGTTGTGGATGTTAAAGGAAAAGTGGTTGTCTAGTAGTGGCTTCTCTTCGATGGCATGCTAAGTTTTATCAAGAGTTCCTCATTTCATTATATTAAGTAGTGACTTGAGGATTTTATGCACCTTGGTAATTATGATTAGATTTAATCCCATTCGAGTATTGTGTGTAAATTAAGTGTGTCTGTTTTCCCTCTTGACCTATAAATAAGTCTACTCTTTCCTTTAATTTTTTTAGTTACGATGAATACTACTCTATGACCATTTAATTTTGGATTACTTGGAGACACTTATGGATGCTTTGAGTCTTTTGGACCATGATGTTGGTGATGATAGTGTAATTATACCTTGATAATTTAATCTTGATGGTATTTTATAATGTGATTCTCTTGCAAACTCAGTAACTCTTGGTCATAAAGCCATGTTGAATAAGATGGCTGATTATCCGCTTAAATTTGACGCTTCTAATGAGTATGTGGTGTTCTTATAGTTAAAATATTTCCTTGTCATTTTGATTGCTTGGTTGGTGGTATCCCGTGGTAATACGGGTGTAGATTTGAAAACTTTCCTTGTCTTATATGGTGAGTAAAATATTTTCGCCAAAGCAACAAACATTGTTAAACCCTAGTAGATTAGTTAAAATTAATTATGCTTCATTAATGGGTCTTCCTCGTAACTTCTTTTGATAACTTGTAGAAACCCACTAGGAATGTTTTATGATACTTTTAATTAGTGGAAAAATCTTGAAATATTGTTGTGATCCATGTTGGTTGATTGTTTCCTAGTTCTTACCAAATTAATAATGTGCTTTCTATGTTGAACGTCCCTTGTTTCCTTAGAATTAAAAATGTGATGTGTTGAATTACCTCTCTCTCCCATAAAAGTAATAGTGTGATATGTTTACCATTCCTTCTCATTAAATTTTTTTAATTGACAAATTGACTCACCCAAACATCATAAAACTGTAATTGAGGAGATTTGGCCTTGAAGCTTAACAAATAAACTGGAACATAGAAAGAGAAAATGGTCCTTGCTTTAACCTTGGTAGATTAATAGAAGGAATAAAAAACCATGTAGAAGAATAGAAAAGGAAAAAAATTATCCATCTACCTCCCCTAGGAGTAGAATAAATATTTTGTTTGTCCGCCTATACAGAATGGCGAGATATCATGGCCACCTTAGTGGTGATCCTTATAACACAAACATGTGATATCAGAATAAAAAAATATTTTAATTAAGAAAACTCATAAAGGAATGTGCTAGGAAAAAATAAACTACAACTTTTGACTTAATTAGTTGAGTTATAAAATGAGTAATATTTATGTGTATTGAGTGCAATGTATAGTTGAACCTGTAGTTTTGTCGCTACCTAAAATTGTGAAACACCTGGTGGATAGTAATGTGTTCTAGTTTCTTAGTACTTCTTGTTCATAGATGTATGTGCCTTTCTTGTGGGAGTTTTGGGTCATCATACCCTTATCGTCCCGTAGCTTGACGAATGTGAGTTGTGGTCCTTTTGGATTGAGACTTATCTGTTGTTTGAGAAGCAACCTCCTTACATGTTGTCTTATCCTTAGAGACCTAATTTATTGTAATTTTAAGGCAACATATTTAAGGATATAATATAACTTCTAGAAGTCTTCTTTTCTTCATATTTTCTTGGGTCACCTTGTTGTTGTTGTCCCTTTTCCATTAGGATGGAAAGTGCAAGATGATGTTATTCGCTTTTGATACGATGCACCCTTGGATTGTAATTGGACCCCATGTTACTTGTTCTTCTCCCTAGTGACCTTGAGTGGTCCTTGGTGTTTCTTGTGCTCTCTCCTTGGTTATTTCAAGCTTGAGTAGGAAATAAGATAAATAAATCCCATTGTACTATAATGTATGGTACTTGTATTGATATGTTAGTTGCTAGGGGAGATATATATATATATAATTTTGCTAAACGGTTGACTTCTTTAGATTTGGTTGGTATGGTGTGTTTGATTCTTAAAACAAAAGTGTAAAAATCAGACTATAGGAAAACTTGTGGTCTTGACTTCACTTTTATTACCATGAAAAGTTAATTGTACCCTCTCGAGTTATAGAAGTGCTTTCATGGAATAGTTCCTTGATTTTAAATGTTTTGATGATTTAGGTGTCCTTTTTGATTCACCTCATCCTATGTGATCCTCAAATTTTCAGACCTTGAGTAGACTTGTTCCTCATGCAAATTTGGTCATAGTTGATTTTTGCTATCCTTTTCTAGACAATGAACCATGAAATCATGGCTTAAACATGTAGAAAACCGAACTTTTATTAACATAGTATGTTGTATTCCTTGGGAAAATATGTGGTCATTCTCAAACTCATGAAATTATCCTTATTATTCCTCTACTTGGTGGTTACTCCTAACACTCTTTTAAACTCTTCATGTTATAATGTTATGTGCGGTATCTTGGTTGATAGCGTAAATTTACTCTCTAGATTTAAGTGTTCATAGTCTTGAATGCAGAAAGTTTAGAACTCATCCCTTGTAATCTGCCTTCTTGTTGAATTGCATTAGACCAAACTTAGGTTCTATAGACCCACACTTGTTTGAAGCAAGTAATCCCATAATGGAGTGATCCATTTTCTATTGCATTTGTTCCTATCTCTCTCTCTAGTGACTTCCAAGAGGAAGTCAAGTCTAAGGGGAGGGAGATGTAGTGTCCACTTCCCTTCGACACTTTCGAAATTGATCATAATACTCGACTATTTTATGAACATTATTATAGTTTTGATTTAGTATGGTGTTCGATGTCGATCATGGATTATTGTTGACTCTTATTCATATATGATGCATGATGATTGTTAGAGACATTTTATAAAGATGTTGACATGTCTGTTGGACATGGTATATATATATATATATATGAATGTTGTTAGAACATGTGATATTTGGATATATTGAGTAGACCAGAAAAGCTGAATTTAAAATTGATGATTATATAGTTCTAATGAAATTGTAAGTAATATTGTTGATTGTCTAGATATTGTTGTGATTCATATATATATTGATGATTTTTAAATTATATTATATTCATTTGGATGTTACGATATGGCCACGAGGTGAAGGGGTATTTGTATTTTTAGGTTAAAAATATCACAATAAACATCGGGGATTTGAGACCAACCACATTGGAATTATAGATGAATTCAACAAGGTCACCATGGCAACTTGTATTGTTTGTGTGTGTGTGTTTGATTTTTAGGGATTCCAATGGGGGATCACCTTTAAATGTGACCAAGGGTTATGTGTATTTATTTATTTGGTTCCTTTTTATTTATGTTTTTATGTGTTTATTAAGTGATGTGTTACGTTTACCCCTTTCATTATATATTAATTGTGGTAAATTAGTGTGAGTAAACATGTTGTTAAAATTAATTAATCAAATTGGTACATAAGAAAGTAATTATTAGAGTTGTTGGCCTAAAATTAAAGAGTTGTAAGAAATCTGTAAGTGATGTGTAAATTAATTTTGGAGTATGAAACACTCCACCTCCTTTTGAAATTCGAATTTGTCCTTGGAGGCTAATTTTGGAAGCTTATGGGACAAGTTAAACTTGTCCCATACCTTTTAAATTTGCATGCCAACCTTACCTATGGTTGGAGGGTTTAAATCTAGCCTTCATTATGCATTTTTGTAAGTCAAGTTGTATGCTTTAATTGCACTTTCTTACATGTTTTAAATACTAGTCCTTATGAGGTGTGGGTTTGATTTGAGCGTGTATGCAAAATTGTCATTTATTCACCTGCTTATTTATTGTGCCTTGGAGATTAAAGTTGACTTATGAGTTGGAGTTGAGGGTGTGTGATGTGGCATCCCACATGGATCCACCTCATCCTCTTCTCTGTCCTCTTCTATATATTCAAATTCCTTGGCTTGTTTTTGGGTTTGTTTTTTTGCTTCACTTTTATCACTTCATTTTTGGCGACTTGCTTTGGGTTTTTGGAGCTCTTGCAAATTGGGAGAAATTTGGAGATTGTTGCATACTTGTTGATTGTTGATCTCTTGGTTTTTCTAGCATTGGAGAGGTTGTTGTTTTGAACTTGGAACAAACTCCATCATGGAGAGGTAAGAGCTTAGCTCTTGGAAATACTCTCCTTTTATTTGTATGCATATGTGAATGGTTGAATGTTTGAATGTGTTGTTTTATTGTTGGCTGGTTGGGTAGATGGCCTAGGGATGGTCTAGGAGAAGACTATGGGGTATTTTGTGGGAGGCATAAGTGTTTTGGGGAGGTATAAGTGTGGAGGGAGTTGGGATTTGGGTTCCACATTACAAATAAATTACTTGCATTTCTATTACTCGTTATGGGGCACCATAAGAGGTGGGGAGGCATAAGGAAATGTGAGGAATAAGGTGTAATTGGGGGAGGCATAAAGGCATGTCAAGGATTTGAAATGATATATATATTGGCGGTTTTTTCTAAGGTGGTGATACAAATTTCCCCTTTGGGAGGCATAAGCAACATCCCCCATAGTTTCTTGATCCTTTGGCTTGCATGAAGAAATCCTAAGTGTTGCTTGTTGTTTTATTCTATGGGGAAAAACTGTGGTCTTGTTTTGGACTGTGTTTTGAATGTGAAATTTGCATGTGTGTTTGTGGAAGCCTGTTGTTGCCATGAGTTGAATCACATCTTCCATTGCTTTGTGGTTGGGGCTTGGGGGCCAATGAAGAAGGATGGCTTCTCCTTGTCATTGGATGTCTTGGTTGGGTGGAGAGCGTTGCCTTTCCCCTACTCTTGTTGTGATTAGAATTGGAAGAATGATAAATCTACATGTTGTTGTTCTGGAGCAAAGGAAAATGAAATAAAATAGTTGACAATCCCTTGTTGAGATAAATCTTATTGTAACCTTCCCACTTGAAGTGGATGAACTTGTATATGTTTTGTAATGGAAATATGTTGTATTGAATACGAAAGTTGTAAGATTGAAATGTGAAAGAGATATACTTTGTTTCTGTTCTTTTGAAAGAAAGAATTGTATTTTGTATGATGAATTTGAAGAATGAAAGAAAGAAGTTGTAAGTTGTCTTTTGGGAACCAATAAATGATTGTATTACCTTTCTCAAATTGCATTGTGGTATTGAATCTGATCATTTAAATGTATTTGAAATCTCTGTTTGAAAGGAAGAAATGCGTGTGAGGAAAACACAGAGCTCTGTCTTTTGAAATGTGTAAAATTAGAAATCAGAATTACATTTTGGTTTTGAATAGTTTGATTTGAATCAAATAAATGTATTATATTGGAATTGGAATGTATCATAATCCTTGGAATAAGAAAATGGAAAATAGATCCTTTTGAATTAGATCCCTATTAAGCATTTTCAAACTGGCAAATAATTATCAGAAAATGTACAAAATGACCCTGCAGACTAGGAAAGACATTTGAAACATTAATACAAGCTAAGAAAGATCAAAACGATCCCACACAAACTATAATACTTAAGAAATTTTCATAGAACCTTTCAAAATCAGGCTCAAACAATTTCTCAGTCATTTTTGCTGTTAAATTGGGGAAATTCGAGTTAATCTTCAATCAAAAAATTTAACCGTTGAAATGTATTCTATAATCCTCGAATTAATATCCTCCATGCCTGTTTGGTAAGTGGAAAAAGAATTAACGAAAAATTTGAACAAAATTGATAAGTTAAAAATACCAGATCACTTTCTAAGTGATAGAAATATGTTTTCTCAAAATTGACCCTTTAAACTTTATCAAAATCAAATTCCTAAGGTTTTTGTTAAAATAATACGTTGAGAGATTTCTATAAAGTCATCGTTTTCCAAAACCGAGTTCCCAATCAAAATTTATGGCCTTTGAAGTTTTTACCTCTTTTCGGGCTCAAAATAATCTAAGCGTATAATTTTAAATGAATAAAATTATCTTGGGCGAACTCTGAGTCTAAAACTTTCCTTTTTTGTTTTTTTCCCAAAACGTGCAAAGTCATGAAGTTTCTTGCCACTCTGCTAATGCACAAGACTTCATTTTGTCTAAAAATGATCTAATTCCAAAAAGTTAATTTGAAAATTTTGGCTCCGTGGCCCCGTCGCCCCATAGCCAATCATTGATCAACGCGTGCCTTTGTTGGGCGCCGTAAAAAAAAAAGAGATAAAATCCTTAAAATTCTCGACAACCTTTTTTCCCTTCCTTTTGGTTCTGACTTTCCACCAAAATTTGGAAATGCCGACACGTGTTCCCTTATGGACTCATGGGAGCGTAGAAACAAATTGCTCCTTTTGTCCAAAAAGGGGAAAAGCGCTAAATATTTTCCCGTTATGCCAAAGACGCGTCTAGGAAAATTTTTCTTCTCGCGCTTCGTCGGTCCGCTTTTATCCTCCGAGCAAATTTTCTCCGAATTCCATGCAAGCCCGAGTTGGGAAAACACTTCCTCCCGTGCCCATAGGCCCACTCTTGGGAAAATTTTCACTCCCAAGTTCCGCCGGTGCAAGTAACTTGAGAAATATGAGGATTTAGGACTTCTTTGTATAACAGGAAAGGTGAGGAAATTCCCTACGATGGGAAATCATTTTAGGAAGTTTTAATTGCATTAATCATGGGAGAAATCAAATTGAATATTTAACCGAGTTCTGGGAGTGGGTAAGTAAGAATTTACTCTAATGATTTTAAATATGTATTCTTTTCCCCACCGTAATTAAACCTTTATCTTGTCTTAGATCTTGTGGAATTAAATACCTTGGGTATTTAATTGTTTTGTTCCCTTAACCCTAAAATTTTAATCAGGGAATATTTAACTAAAATGTCAATGTAGTCAGTGATTAATTTAATCCCTAAGGAGATTTGAGCTAGGTGTGGAATTATTACGGCTTGTTGCTTTATAATGTGGAATTAGTAATTATTATAATAGGAAAAGTTATTATTTAAATTTAATTGTCCTTGATACTTTCGTCATTAACACTTTTTTAAAAAATTATTCCATAATTTTCGAACTAAACATAGGTTGTTCATGGGTCTCAAATGGGTTGTTTTAGTGGGCGTTACACCGGCTATATGAAGAGGCTTCGGGTAGAAAATTAATTTTGATAAAAACTCTTTATATTTATTTAACACTCCCCTGCCACAAAAATAAAAATTGCCCAATTTCTTGGCTATGAGATTAACTCTCTACCTACTACCTCCCTTGGCCTCCCCTTGGGTACTAAAAAGGATCACATGAGTGTTTGGAATGCATTTTTGACACGTTTCAAAGAAAGCTAGCTGGTTGGAAGGGTGTTATCATCTCTAGTGCAGTAAATATATTGTTATCAAAAGTACTCTCCAAAATTTGCCTATATATAGTATGTCTCTCTTCTTTATTCTAGCCTCTATTTTTATAAGATATAGAGGATCCAAAATAAATTTCTTTAAATGGGAACGGAAGAGAAAAATAATATTCATCTAGTTGCTTGGGAGAAGGTTTGTAATAGCAAGAAAGTGGGAGGAATTGGCTAAAAAAAAATCAAAACAATGAATGAGGCATTAATTTCCAAAATGGCATGAAGACTTATTAAAGAGGAACATCCTTGGTCTAGTGTTATTAGAGATAAATATTTAATCATGGGAAATATCTAAGACTTCCTCAACAATGCCAATCTCCCGAGTGGATCCATTTTCAAGAATTATTTGGTTAAGACAAGTATTGATCTTGCCTCATGTGAAAATGGACACTGGGCATAGGGAGAGCATCAACTTATGGAAAGATAAGTGGGTTGATTTTAGTTCTCTTTCTAATAATCAGCACTAGGAAAACTTCAAGACAACCTCACTACAACTCGGGGTAGTAGGTCGGTGGCTACATGTAAGAGAATAATGGAATTCTCGCAATGGAAAAATCTTGTGAATATTATATCTAGTCAGGAGATACTTCATGATCTGTAAAGAATCATCAATCATATTCCCATATGACAATTGCGTAATAAGGATGAATTTAATTTGGTCCACTCCTTTGATGGAAATTATTTGGTCGAACTAGATATTAGCTATTTTCAAATGAATCGGTCAAGTAATTTTCATTGGCACAGGACTTGGTTCAAATATCTTACCCCTAAGATAAATAAATTTCTTTGGTTTTTTATTAATAAAATAATCCTAGCAATTAACCCATGGCCCCCTTAGCAGCCACGTATCCATTCTAAGAACCCCATGTAATGTGACACTACAATTGAGCCACCTCCCAAAAAGGCTCTTAGGAGTAGCAATGGAAAAGAGATTATGTTGGGTTCTAGTTCCCCTGCTATAATGCCCACTCCTCTTCAACACTAAATGAACCTTGTTATCAATTTTGAATTGATTATAATCTCAAACCTTGTTGTTGTATTCTAGTTAGCATACAAATAAAATGTGTGGGACATCATGATTACTATTGTGTTTTGGTTATTATTTTGATTGTATGTCGTATTGTGGACCTTGTTGGGAATTTAAGGATAAGACAATTAGCTAGAATAGTTTCCTTATTATAAATTGATTGTGATATCATTACTCTTCGATATTGCTTTGTTGTATTTAGTTTATCTCGATGACTGGATACATAGACATTATTGCACATGATTACCAATAGATATTAATAGACGCGTACAACATTAATGCATTGTGATATGGAAACATAAGGATAAACATTACAGAATGAACCGATTAACTATAATATTTACCGTAACATTACCGTAGCTTGTTAATTTTACCAACACTAAATTGGATGTAATCTTATCCATTGGTTAGATTCTTGTAAATGATTTATTATGGCTTGCATTTCTTTATCAAAATGGGAACCTTGTAACTATTTTGAAATGCAAATAAAGATCCTTTAAGTATGAATGTTATTTAAGTTGAATGAAAAGGGAGTGTTGATCATTTTGACATTATTGGCAATCCGGTTTGGATGAGATAAATTTCATTTGGGTATGTTTAAATTATTCTCCTATTCAAATGATGTATAAGAGGGAATATATGAAATTGTTTTTATAGTATAATGTCCTCCTTGTTGCAATAGGATTTGAATTAAGCAAATGGATGAACCACAATTGATTAAACCTTTAAAATAGTTATATAAATGAAGATGAATGTCATAAATTGTTAAAGTTGACAAATACACAAATTTATGCACTACTATAGTTGCTTAGGTGTAGGTAAAATATTTACTCTTAAAATTTTACAATTGCAATGTGTAATTTCCCCACTCTATTTTAATCCCCTAAATTTTAATGGGAAACCTTATATATATATATATATATATATATATATATATATATATATATATATATATATATTACTAGACAATTGATATATAATAATGAAATACTTGATAACTTTCAAAATTATAATATCATTATATTCATATGTTATTATTAGGAATTAATATGTTCATAGTATTATATATAAATATAAATGTGTGTGTGTGTGTGTGTAATATTAAATCCCAAATATTTTTAATCGAAACCAAATTTTTAAAATCAAATGAATGTGTTATGCCTTAAGGTCATGACACATATGGGTTATTAGTTTTAGGATATGGTTGGGGATAGGGCACCACCCCACCCCCAACCCATATTTATGTATGGGGTGGGGGTGGGGTCGGCGCCCTCCACCCCAACACTTTAATCCCCCACCAATAAATTTAAAACATACCCTTCCCCTTCCATTAAAACAAGTGATCACTATTTGTTTAGGGCAATGCCACTATCTGTTAAAACCGGTTGTTATGACAAATACAACTGTGTATAGCCCTGAAACAGTGGATGTATAAAATGTTTTCCATATATATATAGATACATGCATGATTTTATTTGTAAAATAAATACATAGGGTTTGGGGTTTTTCCCAAATGGGTATACACACAAAGTATACACATTGAACCTGTAAGTAAATTATTTTTAATAAAATAATACAATAGAGAAAATAATACACATAAAGGGGAAATGAATAGATCCATGTCTTAAGCACAAAGTTTAATCAATAAGATCTTCCATGTCTCTAATGGCCTCCATGGCTTCATCTTCTCCTTCCTTCCTCCTTAACCTGCATGTGAAAATAAAGGAAATGGGATATTAGGTTTAGAAAAGAAATATATGGGAAACCTTAAGTACATCTAGGGTTACTTTGGCCAAATCTAAATCTAAGGGCTAGGAAATATTTGATCTAATGGTTTAGGATGCACCCTGTATCACTTAAGTGATGGGGTATTTAAGTGAGAATGTTGTAATTAAAATATGTGTGTGTAATGTTAAATGGGGCATAAGGGGTTAGACTATGTTGTGTAACCTTGACACTTTAGGTATTAAACCATGTTAATATGATTTATTTTAGACTAGGAGATTATTAATCTTACCTGATAAATTTTTAATTTAAATTGGGGCTATTCAATAAATAGATTTAATAAGACCCTTGGGGCTAAATAGTAAAGAGTAAAATGGATTAATATTTGAATTAAGCAATGGAAATTAATAGGTGAAATTAAATCAAAATATTTTAGTAGGGTGGGGTTAATAGAAACTAATTATTATTTTAGTTCCGAGTGTCATTTAATAGCTCAAATTTTTTTAATATGGATTTAATTGAAATCTTGGCTAAGGCCTTGTAACCTTTCAAAAAAAATTATTCCATAATTTTCCCTATTTGAAATTATCGGGTTTTCTCGTGATTTATTGTTTATAGAAATGCGGGTGTTACACTTGGTAAGAGCCATGGGTTCCACGCTTGGACCCTAGGAAAACTTTGAAACCCGTAAACCAGTTAACATAATTTGAACCTCCATGATTACAATAATAATAAATAATAAAGCTTTTTGAATTATTGTACTTGCATAATGGTGTTTTGTCGAAGCCGGTTGACCGAAAACGTTGAATTAGATTGATATTTTTGTGAACTTTTGGTGTAGCAGGAACTTGTTTCTACTTTGAAAAGATGTTGTTTGATGAGTCCTAACTCTTTCTTTAGTCGTATGATGCGATAAACCCATTGAGACTCTTCCTTGTTGGAATGCTAAATTGTATGGTGTGACTCTTGTGGATTAGCATTAGTGGTTGTGTTCAAGGGTCAGACAAAGTAAATTAGAAGTTGTTTAGTCATCTAAAGCTCCCCTTTTTCCTTCAGTGGTTAGATGAGTTAGTTTTGGCTGCCACTTGTTGGTGCTCAAATTAGTCTCGCCCTATTTTTCATTGAAATTCCTTAGTTTGCGGCCTCTGTCATGTTTTATATCTCCCTGAATTGGTTCTTGAAGACTCTGTCCCCCATTTGGTTTCCATGATCAGTCCCTTCGTTGGTTGAGGATCACTTAAAGGTCTATAATTTGTTTTTCGTTCCTCTGTCCATCTGAAAGAGTTTATAACTTGGTCGTAAAACTCGGGCTTTCCGTTCTTCATTTTCTCTGGTCATGTTTTGTTGTCCCTGTCTTTTGTGTCCCAAATATATGTGGAAACGTGATTGGATGTAGCTTGGAGGATCGCATTTGGGCCTTATAGCATTTCTAAACTCTCTGTCTCTGAAGAAAGATTCATTTCCAGGCTCAAATGGTGGTTTTCCTACATTTTTACGGTTTGACGGTTGAGTTTTTCCTGTAAAATTTACATCTACGCATCGGTGTAAACATTTCCCTTTTTGGTTGGATGTGGCTCAGCGGGGCACTCTTAACACTCTAAGGCTCGCTTCAACCCAAAACTTGTCCACATGGAGGAATGGCGCTCATTTGAAAATTTACCTTTTGGTTTGGCCTTGGAGTTACACCGGGGGGACACGTGGAGGTTTCACTTTGCTTTTCCAGGACTTAGACAAATTTTTCATGAAGGTGGTAAAGTTTTGCGGATCATGGACACGTGGTGGGCTGGCACTCATTTGAGGATCCACCTCAGGGTCCCACCTTAACAATTGCGACAGGGAGACATGTGGAGGATTTCGTTGGCTCCACTTCATACTTAAACTTTTCAAAGAAATTTTCTAAGTCTTAGGACACATTCTAAGCCCGCACTTGTTCAAGGTCTCCGTTCTTGGGCTCCATCTTAAATTTTCGCCATGAAGACATGTGGAGGATTCCACCGAGTCTTCACATACTTAGAATTTTCAAGTAAATTTTTAAAGGCCGGTGACATGTGGAGGGACCGTACTGTTTGGGGACCCGACCCTAAGTTTTATTTTGAAAAAGTTCCAGGAGGACACTTAGAGGATTTTGCTCACTCTGCCCTTTTCTTGGACTTTTCAACGGCCAAAGGAAACTGTCTCGGACCCTAGGCACATGGCATCTTCTGTTGAACCTTCAATTTTTTTAACAGACTCTGCTAGACTGAGACACATGTTGAGCTCGCGCTTGTTTGGGGTCTCTTCTTCTAGGGACCATCTCAAAATGATTAATTGAGACACGTGGAGGCTTCCATTGGCTCCTTTTTTCACCAAGACTTTTCAAAGGCCAAAATGCATTTTTTTGGCCTAGGGTACGTGGAAGCCTTGCGCTTGTTTGAGAATTTACTCTGTGCTTATCCTTTGCGGTTGTGCTAAGGAAATATGTGACGATGTGATATAAAGTGGAAAAGGGGCATGATCAGCGGTTGTTGTGCATTTCACTTTTTTCCACCATTTTGTCTCCAAGACTCCTAGAGACATGAATACGCATTGTTTTTCATCATTCTATGATGAAATTCTTTTTCGTCTCTATCTGTAAGGTGCCTTTGAATGGATTTGAAACTTAAATTGTGAGTCCAAGGATTGTTAAGGTCGATATTTTGAAGTTGGAGTTGCTCAAGCACTTGTAAAAATGGGAATTACCAGAGGAGATGGATGCGGGGTAGAATTGCAGATGAAAGAGAGGGAAAAGGGATAAAATGATGAAAGTACAGGTGTAAAAGATGAAAAAGGTTTTGCCTCGAGAGCAAAAAAGATTACGTATCATGTCCAGCTATGCAAAGTCTATAGAAAATGATTAAAAGGGGGATTTCTTGCATGACAAAAAAATGATTAAAACGACTCCACGAAAATTTGTGGCATGACATCCTAGTCATTAGTCGAGGGCCCAAGAAACGTGATCAGTTCACAATTGGTCCACTTGGCAGATTTTAGATTTGAATTTGTTAAACATCGCTATCTGAAAAAAATTGGTAACAAGAAAAGGTCCCTTGAATATTCTTCTCTTTTGGGGGGAAAATTGAGTGAGAAAAATGTATAAATGTAATGAGAATACTCTTGCAAATGGTCAGAGTTTGAATTCCTAAGAAAAATTTGAGAAATCTATCTTCGTGAGAGAACTAAACCGAGATAACTGTTATTTTCTTCTATGTTATATTTTATATCGTGTCAAGTTTTTGCATATGTATAGCCATTGACAAGAATTGAGATTTATTTGGAAGCTTTCCCTACCGATGAATCTAAGCAATTTTAAAATTAATTTGTGTCCAATCTCTAGCAATTTTTGTTTGCTTTATTTCAAAATATCTAAAAATAGTTTATTTCATTCTTATTGCAATCTTACATTGAAATTTTTGTGAAATCACACAAAATATTGTCCCTGTGACAGTCTAATGGTATTTACAATTTCATTTCAAGGAGAGCCTTCATCTTAGATGAGATAAACAAATTTAAAATCAATTCATTGTCATTTGTTAATAAAGATTGTTTGTAAGTATTTGGGTGTACCTAGGCGTGATTAACCGAGAAACTTTGGTGTTTAATTGAGTCTTTAAATTGAGCCTTCGTGTTGGAGTCTCAAAGATTATGTGAAAACATGCTTGATCCAGGGCCTCCATTGAAGCATACCTTCTCGTTGAAGGAACGTCTTAATCTGTTTTGAAGTTTTTGTTGTTGAAGTTATTCATTGTTGTGAAGTCCCTTGAATATCTAGTATAATAAACTTTATCCTACTTCATCTCCCACCAACATTATTCAAAAACCATGAATCCACCCTAAACTACCCCTGTTTTCCCTGTGTATCAACAAAGGAACAAAATCCATTTGCTAAAATATGCAGAACAATCAAGATTTCTTAATGTCTTTAGTAACCTTAGCCTTATGTTGAAAGAATCTCCATTGTTTAGAAGTGACAACTCTTAAGAGTTAAATCATGGAGTATTGACCGTATTTTCCCAAGGTTTTCTTCATAGAATTTGTGCAAAAGAAGGATATCTCCATCTCCTTCATCAAACAGAGGTTACACTAAGGGTCCTCTCACCCTGGTCGAAGAGGCACGGCCTAAAGCAGTGAGAACAGGGAAAATCCTCTTAAAGGTGCTATCCGTCTCTCCACAAATATGAGTAACAAAGGGTCAGTTAGATCTCATCCCTAGATACAAAACAACACACTATGATCTATCTTCCACTTAACTCCTGTCAAATCTGTGTTCTTTGTTCGAATTGAAAAGGAGAACGAATTTGGATACCAACACTACCTTGGTGACTTAATCCATGTATGAGTGAGTTGATATTAGGTAATTGTGTCACTTTTGATCCAATCTTGTGTATCCATTCTTATAACTAAGGTTGAGGTATAGTACCCCTTTTAGCATTCATGAAGGGCTACGAAGTGTATGTCATGTGTGAAATTTTCTATATTTTACATTCGTGAGCTTTTGTTCTTTTATCTAGGACCAACATCTTATTTTATGATTTGATTGAGAATCTCTGAGGCTCTTTTAGTTAATTATATTTGTGCGATATTTTTAGAGATTGCGTAATGTGACTACTTAGCCATTTCCCTTGATTTCCAATATTTTTGGATTTTATTTTGATTGGTGACTCAGAGCTCATTTATCTTGTTGGCTACTTAGCTAAATGTTACATGATTCTTTCTTGCATGTTGTTGAGCTGGTTCTACGTTGTTTGTATTGTGACATTTCGTTGTATGGGGGTACACCCTAGGTGCCTTGAATGTATTCTTAGGTGCTTTAAGTTATGCCTTGGTTTTGGAAGGACGAAACCTTGAGTGTGTCTAGGATCTTAGAGTAATGATTTCATTTCTCGGCGTTCTTAGAAAGAGAGTTCCTTATGTCGTGTGGTCTAGTTGAGTTGATAGCACTAGTGATGACTCTCTTACAATATGGTAAGAGCTTTGATCCTCGTCAGAGTAGATGTTTTTGATTATGGACTTATGGATTGTGTTAGAATAGGATTAAATCTTTTATGAATGTAGGTTTTAGTGGATAAGTGTTTTGTTTGGATATGACATTCCATTGATGGCATGCTAAGTTTTATCTTGGTTTCCTTGTTTCATTATAGAAAGTATTGACTTGTGAATTGTATGTATCTTGGTAATTATGATTAGACTTAAGCCCATTTGGGAAATGTGTTTAATTAAGTGTACTTGTTTTTCTCTCGTTGACCCATAAATAAGTCTACCTTTGTCTTAACTTTTAAAAAAATTGAATAAAAATTTAGGACCTATTAATCATTGGGTTACGTGGAGACTCATATAGATGTCCTTGGGTCCTTTGGACCTTGATTTTAGATATTTTAGTTTTATAGATTTTAAAATTCTAATCTCGGATGTGCTTAGGGCATACCCATTCTTTCAAAACTATATCTCTTGTTCTTAAAGTCCATGTTTGAGTAGATTAGTTAATTGTCCTCTTACATTTGATGTCTTCTAATGGGAAATGTGGTGTCCTTGGAGTAAAATTTTCCTTTTCATCTTGTTTCTTGGTTGGTGGTATCTTGTGGAAATATGAGTTTTGATTGGATACATATTTTCTTGTCTTCTTATGTGAACAAAACTTGAGAAAAAAACATGATTTTCCTTCCCAAACCAAACTAAATATCTTAAATTCGTAAAAGTAAATATGCCTCTTTAATGTATCTTTTCTTCATAAATTCTTTTGAGACTTGTGGAGACCCACTTGGAGTGTTTAGCGATGCTTTTAATTCTTAGATAATCCATTGGAATCTTTGTGTGGCACATGTTGGTTGATTAATTCCTAGTTCTTACAAGATTAATGATGTGTTTGTTATGTTTAATGTCCTCTTGTTCCTTTAGAATTAAGAATGCGATATGTTGATTTATCTCTTATTCCTATAAAGGTAAAAATGTGATAGGTTTGACTCCTCCTTCCCATTAAAATCTATTTGGTAAAATAATTAATTGATCCTAAGAAAAGCGTAATTAAGAGGCTTTGACTTGAAACTTAACAAGTAAAATGGAACATTAGAAACAAGAAAATGGTTCCTTGCTATAATCTTGGTAGATTAATAGAAGAAATAAAACTATGTGGAAATAGAAAGAAAAATTTGTCCATTTACCTTCCCTAGAAGTAAAATAAATAATTTTTCACCTATACAGAATGGTGAGATATCATGCCAACATTAGTGGTGCTCCTTAATGATGCACAAATATGTGATGCCATAATAGAAGGAAGATTTTAATTAGGAAAACTTGTAAGAAGAGTGCTTAGCAAGCAAAACTATAAATTTTGACTTAATAGTTGGTTTATAAAATGAGTAAGATTTATGTGTATTAAGTGCAATGTATAATTGAACCCTTAGTTTTTCCGCTTACGGATTTGTGAAACACCTTGTTGATAGTGATGTGTTCTAATTGCGTAGTACTCCCTTGATCATAGATGTATGTGCTTTTCCCTTGTAGGAGTTTGAGGTCGTCATACCCTTGTTGCCTTGTAGCTCGATGAGTATGAGTTATGGCCTTTTAGGAGCAGGCCTTATCTTGTGTTTTTAAGAGAAGAAACCTCCTTGTGTGCTGATTTAGTCCTTGGGGACCTAGGTAATTGAAATTTTAAGGCAACATATGTTAAGGATATGAAATCACTTTGGGAAGTCTTTTTCTTCTTGTTTTCTTTAGACACCTTGTTGTTGTTTCCCCCTTTTGCCGTTGGGAAGGAAAGTGAAATTTGTTTCCGTAAGCTGTTACTCACTTTTGGTACGATGCACTTTTGGATTGTAGTTGGACCCCTCTTGTTACTTGTTCTTCTCTCTAGCTCCCTTGAGTGCTCTTTGGTGTTACGATTTATGCATGTGCTCTCTTTATGGTTATTTCAAGCTTGAGAAGGATTTAAGATAAATAAATCCCATTGTGTTATAGTGAGTGGTGCTTCTTGTATTGATATGTTAGTTTCTAGTGGAAATATTTTCTAAATTTTTGACGTTTCTAAATTAGGTTAGTGTTATGTGTTCGATTTTAAGTGTAAAATTAGGCTATAGGAAACCTTGCGGTCATGATTCTTCTTAGTATTACCATGATAATTTAATTGTACCCTCTGCGTTATAGAAGTGCTTCCCATGAATAGTTTTCTTGATTGTAAATGTTTTGGCTAACTTAAGTGTCCTTCCTTGTTGTTAAACCTCATCTTGTGTGATCTCAAAATTGTGAGACCTTTGAGTAGACATGTTTTCTCATATAAATTGATGGTCGTGGTTGATATTTTCTAGCCTTGTCTAAATAACAAACTTTGAAAGCGTAACTTAACCTTAGTGGAAGCCTTAACTTTTGTTATTATAATATGTGGGATCCATGGGAGACTATATGGTCATCTCGAGTTCATAGAATTCTCCCTATTATTCTTTTACTTTGGTGGTTATTCTTGAGACTCCTTTGATCTTTTATCATTTTGATGCTACGTGTTATAGCTTGGTTGGTCATGTAGAGCTACTCTATAGAATTAAATGCTTGTAACCCTACTTGAAGAAAGTTTAGAACTCATCCCTTATAATATCCATTCTTCTTGTTGAATTGCATTAGACCAGACTTGGGTTCTATAGACACACACTTGTTTGAAGCAAAGAAATTCCACAAAGGGTATGAGCCTATTTATTTTACATTGTTTCCTACCTCTTTCTTTGTGACTTATGGGGGGATGTTATTCCCACTCCTCTTCAATACTAAATGAACCATGTTATCAATTTCAAATTGATTATAATCTCAAACCTTGCTGTTTTATTCTAGTTAGCATACAAATAAAACATGCGGGACATCATGATTACTATTGTGTTTTGGTTTTTATTTTTACTGTATGTCGTACTATGGACACTATTGGGCATTGAAGGATAAGACAATTAGCTAGAATATTTTCCTTGTTATAAATTGATTGTGATATCATTAATCTTCGATATTACTTTGTTCTATTTAGTTTATCTCTATATTTGGATACATAGATATTATTACACATTATTATCGGCATATATTGATAGATGAACGACATTAACTCATTGTGATATGGAAATCAAAGGATATACATTACTATAACTGAACTAATTAACTATTGATAGACATTCAATGGGGAAAATAATGATGTGTTGTCAGCTTAGATATATATTGGTATTTTAAATTTTCTTTGCATTGATTTTTATAATAATGTTCAAATTTATTTTGTGATTTATTTTATATTGAATAATGAGTGAAATGGTGAATGAGTGAAAGTATTGCTTAAATTAGATGATTCATTGGTTTATGATCTTAATTACAAACTGATGTATTAGCGGAATCGAAATGTTTAAAATTGAGAGTAATTGTTGAATTACTTGTTCTTATTAATAGTAGTTATGATATTTGGTGTTGAAATTGATATGTAGATATAATCATTTTTATTAGTTTGATATTGATAATATGGCAACCATTCCGAGAAAGGTATTGTGTGATTTTGTAGGTGGCTATATCAAAACAATAAACTATGGGGGTAGGACACCAACAACAAAGGAATGTGGGGTATTGGCAACTTGTCACCATGGTAATTTGTGTAATTTATTTGTTTTACTATTTTTTGTTAGGGGTTTCCCATGGGGGGATGACCCCAATTGTGACCAAGGGTTTGTGTGTAGTTATTTCCTTTATTTTATTTAGTTTTGGTGTATGTGATTTAATTTGTGATGTAATTTCCTTTTATCATTAATTGGTTTATGTGTCTTAATTAAGTGAATTAATCATATTATTAAGATAATTTTGGATGTGACAAAAAAGGAGTCATTTATTAGAGTAGTTGGGTCTTTGGTTCTTTTATTTATTAGTTGAATGTATTTGATTTTGAGTGTTGTACACTCCACCCTACTTGGGAAACTCGGATTTGGGATTAAGGGCCATTTTTTTAGGCTTGTGGGACAAGTTAAACTTGTCCAACACCTCTTAATTTCTTATACCAACCCTACCTATGGGTTGGGGGTAAAAATACACCCCATTATGTGTTTTGGAAGGAAAAATGTTAGATTTAATTGCACTTTCTTACATGTGTTTAAATTTTATTCTTAATGGGTGTGGATTTGGGTGGTGTGTGTAAGTGGTTTGTCATTCCTCTCAATCACCCATTTATTATGCCTAGGGATATGGGTTTGACTTAGATGATGTGGGATGGAGAATAAATGATGTGGTATTCTACATGGAGCCACATCATCTCCCTCTCCCTCTTTTCTATTTATTGGAGTTTTGGGGAACTATTAGGGGTTACTTGCTCATTTCTTTTTGGGAATGCTTGTAATTTTGAAGAGGTTTCTTGAGAATGGTGAATGGAGCTTGGAGTCGATGTTGTTTTCTTAGGATTTTGGAAGTCTTGGAGCTTGTTGTGTATTGATACTCTTCATTTGTAAGGTAGATATTCACCCTTGATTTTTACCTTACTATTTTTGTTGTGCTCATATGTGTAGTTGATGATTTTGTATTGCTTATGATTGTGGGAAATAGATTTGATCCTTAGGTTGTGGGAGAAATGAAAATGGGGATAAAACTTGAGGGAGGCATAAGAGAAATGTTATTGGGTTTTTAAGAGGGATTTGGGTTGGGATGTCCACCTTGTTGATAAATATGATTTGTGTTTATCTTGTAAATTTCTTGAGGGAGGCATAAGAGTGGTGTATCTTCTTGGAGGGAGGCATAAGAGTGTTGTGTGTATTGAGATGGAGTTTTTAGAGGCTCATAGGTGGACACCCAAGCCCTTGGGAGGCATAAGAATAACCCTTATGTTCCATTCTCCTACATGGATTTAGCATGAAGCCTTCGTGTTTTGATATTTGTTGGTTGGTTGTAAAGAAATTGGTATTGTGTTATTTCATTTTTTGTCTTGATTGAATGTGTGTGTGGAAGCCATTTTTGAGTTTCCATGTTTTTCTAAATAACCCCCATTGCTTCCTTGTTGGGGCTCTTGGGTCAATGAGGAAGAAGGCTTCTCTCCCTCATTGGATATTTTGGTGTGGTGGAGAGTGTTGCCTACTCCCCCATTTTGTTATGTGCATGGATTGATGAGATGGTGAGATTCAATAGAAGAAGTGCCTCTGTTGGGAAAAGACACATGGAGTTAAAATTTGATCTATTATGGCTTTACAACTTGTAAATTTTACCAACACTAAATTGGATGTAATCTTATCCATTGGTTGGATTCTTGTAAATGGTTTATTATGGCTTGTATTCCTTTATCAAATGGGAACCTTGTAACTATTTTGAAATGCAAATAAAGATCCTTTAAGTATGAATGTTATTTAATTTTAATGAAAAGGGAAAGCTAATCATTTTGACATTATTGGCAATTTGATTTGGATGAGATAAATTTCATTTGGGTATGTTTATTATTCTCCTATTCAAATGATGTATAAGAGGAATATATGAATTTTTTTGTATAGTATAATGTCCTCCTTGTTGCATTAGGATTTGAATTAAGAAAATAGATTATCGACAATTGATTAAACCTTTAAAATAGTTATATAAATGAATATGAATGTGATAAATTTTGAAGTTTACAAATACACAAATTTATGCACTACTATAGTTGCTTAGGTGTAGGTAAAATATTTACTCTTAAAATTTTACTTGCAATGTGTAATTTCCCCCACTTTATTTGCAATCTCCTAAATTTTAATGGGAAACCCGATTAATAAAAATATATATTTATTATTACTAGACAATTGATATATAATAATGATATACTTGATCACTTTCAAAATTATAATATCATTATATTAATGTTATTATCAGAAATTAATATGTTCATATAGTATATATATATATATATATATATATATATATAAAATTAAAACTATTATTAAATCCCAAATATTTTCAATCCGAAACCAAAAAGTTTAAAATCAAATGAATGTGTTATGCCTTAAGGTCGGGGCACATATGGGTTATTAGTTTTAGGATTTTAGGATATGGTTAGGGGAGGGAAGTTTCGACCCCACCCCAACCCATATTTATTTATGGGGTGGAGGTGGGGTCGACGCCCTCCCCCAACACTTTAAACCCCCAACCCCTCCCAAAAATAATAATTTAAAACATAACCTTCCCTTCTATTTGAACAAGCGATCACTATTTATTTATGCGGCCATGCCACTGTTTGTTAAAACCGCTTGTTATGACAAATACGGCTTGTGTACACCCGAAACCACATATGTATAAAATTATATATATATATATAAAAGAAATTTCAGGTTACTTTAAAAGAGAAATGTGTGTGTGTGTGTGTCAAATACATACGTAGGGTTTGGGTTTTGCCCAAATGGATATACACACAAAATATACACATTCAACCTGCAAGTAAAATACTTTTAATAAACAAATACAAAAGAGAAAACAATACCCACAAAGGGAAATGAATAGATCCATGTCTTAAGCTCAAGTTTAATCAAGAAGAGCTTCCATGTCTCTAATGGCCTCCATGGCTTCATCTTCTCCTTCCTTCTTCCTTAACCTGCAAGTGAAAACAAAGGAAATGAGAGATTAGATTTAGAAAATGAATATATGGGAATCCATAAGGATATCTAGGGTTTCTTTTTCCAAACCTAAATCTAAGGGCTAGGAAAGATTAGATCTAATGGTGTAGGAAAGATTAGATCTAATGGGGTATTTAAGTGGGAATGTTGTAATTAAAAGATGTGTGTGTAATGTTAAATGCGGCCTAAGGGGTTAGACCATGTTGTGTACCCTTGACATTTTAGGTATCAAACCATGTCAATATGATTTATTTTAGACTAGGAGATTATTAATCTTACGATAAAATTTTGAATTTAAATTGGGGTTCATTCAATAAATAGTTTTAATAAGACCCTTGGGGCTAAATATCAAAGAGCAAAATGGATTAATATTTGAATCAAGCAGTGGAACTTAATAGAGGAAATTAAATCAAAATATTTTAATAGGGTGGGGTCAATACAAACTAATTATTATTTTAGTCCCGACTGCCTTTTAATAGTTTAAAATTTTATAATTTAGATTTAATTGAAATCATAGCTAAGGCCTTGTAACCTTTCAAAAAACAATTATTCCATAATTTTCCCTGTTTTCTATCGGGTTTTCTCATGATTTCTTGTTGATAGAAATGTGAGTGTTACACCCTTTGTTGTTATGGTAAGTGATCAATATTCTTATCATGATAAGTTGAAAATTCAATTTGAGACATTAAAATGTCTTGAAGATAATGTGGATTTCCTTCTTAAATACAATAGTAAAAATCAACTACCGACTCTTTTTCCAACTTGAGAGAGGAGGTTAATAAGCTCAACACCTTAGAAGAGAAGCATAACAACCTTATGGAAATTCACAAAGCGGTTCTTGACTTGTTCCAAGTGAACATAAGGTAGATCTCGTGACGTTAGTGGTGTTTCGAATTCTGCTTGGAAGAAAGCCAAGGTCACCAAAAAGTTCAAGGACTTGAATTGAGACCCAAACATCACAACGGCATTGAACCTCTACTAGGTACTCTGAATTGATACCAAATTTTACAACTATTGTGTCAATTATTGTCTTTGTTTATGTCGGTTTGGTGCAAATGCTTTATTACTATTTTTATGTTGTTGTGGTGCTGCAATTTTGTAGTTTTTCTCATAGTAGGGCCTCCTTATTGGTAGATGACCCCTGTCATAGTTTTTAGTTTGTTTTTTCTTCTGGTTTGGGAGTGGCCCCTTATTCTATTCGTCACTTTTTTTTCATGTTTATCTTAGCTATTGAGCCACTAGTTTTACTTGGGTAAGGTCCCTCAAAAACTTTTAGCGATAAATTTCAAAAAAACATGTTTACATCTTGTCGATATCAGTGTCCTTGTTGAACTTAACCTAGGCAAAACAAAGTATTTCTATTTGAGTTAGAGCGTGCTTTGTGTCTTTTTAGTTTTCCTAGGTTGCTTGTTATTTTTCCAACCATTGTGTATTGATCCTTACATTTTGTATTTCCTTATGTTTAAAGGCCCTCAAAAACTCGAGAATGGGTTAGGAGACGATTTCAAATTCTAGACGAGAAGAAGTAAGATATATAAGGTGCAAAGATGTATGCACCTTACATGAATTTTCCTATCTGCTCCAAGGCTATCTTCCTCGTTTAGCTTCTCTAGATTAAAAATAAAATTTCTACCAATAAAAAAAAGAAAAAGAACTACACATTCTTAAAACTCATGTTATTAAACTTGTTTTGACTTGGGTGGAAAAAATATATTTATTTCACAAAGTAGCTCTAAAATACCCTAAAATGTCAACAATTACCTAGTCGTAAAATACCTCGGATGGGCGTCAAATTTTACATAAACAATATCCCTTCATAATTAAAGTCTCACTCCAAAATTTGGCTTATTCTATAAAGCATAGTAAAAGCTATTAAAATTCTATTTTCTAGACAAAACAAAAAAAAAAAAAAATTGAAGCCAATTTTAGACCATGTCATTCACAAATATGTCCATTTATTTTGACAAAGTCACTAAAATCATACAAGATTCCTTTTTCTTAACAAAAAGGATCCAGATGAAGAGATTATTACTTTGGCATAAGTGGGAATAACATTGAGTTTTATTAGTTTAGAATATTTTTATTTCTATATTTCGAATTGAATAAGTATCGATGCGATAAGCCATTGCATACATTTTCATTCCTTAATCTATCCTTTTTAAATCTCACTAACCATTTAAATTTCTTTCTAATGGCTTCATAAGTGGTGGATAACCCCTTACACCATAAAAGAGGGTAAAATTGATATTTGATTATCCCATAACCAAATAAAATTGAGAAAATAATTTTATGTGGCGAAATAGTTTTCCCAATGGAATCATCTTATAAAAATTAGTTTGTATTTTCTTTAATGTTATAAACATAGGTTTTCTTCATTGTGAGTAAGTGAATGACACAAGTAGAGTATAAATTTTTTTATTAACATGTGTGCAATAAGTCTGACGGTTTACCTAGTACTTGGAGAATAGTAAGTTGGAATACTCAAATTCTAATCTATTTATGTCTTTCCTACCCAATAAATAATTGAACTAGAACTAACTACTCACTCCATGGACCCAAGTAAAATTTATAAGTAATTATCCCACAAATATAAGTTTCGTGGAGTTTTAACACTACCATTACACGCTTTATAATGTAAAAACAAAAAAATTAAACTACTTGGAGAGGAAATAATGGCTTACTTGGTTCCAAACATTAAGAGTTATTACAATTTTGTTACAACTTTTCAATCATCAAGATCCACTATGGGTGAGGTGAGTGTTTTACAATGTATAATCGTAGCACTATAATAAATTGACATTATTGAGTAAAAGTGACACTTGAAAGACATTTGATACTTAATTGTTACAATATTTCTTACAAAACATTAGTAAAAAAATGGATTGTGAAATAAGTACAATATTAAATAACTACAAAAACCTTAGAAGTGCCACTTGGCATGATGCAACATGGTGCGGAGTGTCCATTTGGATGGATAAAATCTAGAGTGGTTTGCAATAGAAATGTGTATGTGTCATGTCTATGATTTTTATAGAGTGTTTTGAGGTACTATAAGTTTTGCAAAAATTATAATATGAAGTGCTACAAGCGTGGCCTAGCATTGTATAGAAAGAATATAATATAAGAGTCCACACACACATGCTCAATTTATGGTTATTGTGCGACCTATTCCCTAATACTAAACAAGAAAGATATAATGGAATAGGTTATATGAAGCAAAGCGAGGACGTGTAACTCTATCTAAACACATAATTGATTAGAAATAACAAAACACACCAATTTTGTTTTAGCGGTCAAATAGCTTCCCCATTATTTTATTAGTAATATATTTTTGTGAGGATCTTCAATGCGTAGTACATTTCTATATATCATGTGGTGATTTAACTCCACAATACGCCATTATCACAAGCTACATTATACAAAGTACACAAAGGGAGGTAAATGTTTTTCTTTCTTGAAAATATACATGACCACAACCATAGTATGGTTTTTCCCCTTTTGAGAGAAATATAATAGTGCATGTGTAGGAGTTGTGAAAAAATAAATAACGTCAACCTTCATTGGGACACAATAGAATTCTTGTTATTAGGATTTTTTTTATCACATCGGATTATGAAGATAAGCCATCAAGAATACTCTAGAACCCTTTGCCCTACCCCGCCCTACTACAAATCAAAATGCTATGTGGACACCCCTCATTGCGTGAAGTCAACGAGAAAATTACACTAAATAATGTAACAAACTGTATGGAGTGTAAGTTTATAGTTTATGATAGGAAGATAAATCTTTGCTTAGCACTCATTTTCCTACATTGGAGGAATTCAATTATCCTTGAATATTTGTGCATCAATTTTTTTATGCAATTAATCAAACTTAAAAGTGAAAAGGGGCATACAAGGTGCTCTAACAAGCAAACATTTTGGTAAGGTTTCAAACCTAGAATGTATTGAATTTTTCCTCCTTTTCGGCCCTTTTAAACAAAAAAATTACACTCATGTAAATGATGTGAAGGTTTGAGTCTTGTCTTGTTTTTTATTTCAAGCTGTTTTATCTAGGTTGGAGGCCGATGTTTAGATGTTGAGTTTAGGCCATTGGTTGACTACGGGTTGCTTGCTTGCCGCTCTCTGTCTTGGTTTGTTTCTTTTTGGCAATTTTGCTACCTTTTTCTTGTTCTTTCTTTAACTATTTGGGTTTTTAGATCTTTTCTCTTCTCCACTTTATTGTAACACACGGGTTTTTACCCTTTTCTTTGACACTGGGGTAAGGTTCCCTTCAAAACCTTTCACCAAGAAATAAAAAAATGATGTGAATGAGGTCATGAAAATAAAATCAATAGAAAATTATATATTAATTGGTTAGGAACAATATGAGCCATGTAATAAATGTGGGACACATATATATTGAATTCCCACATTTAAGTCCCCATTTTCTTTCCATCTTTCCATTCAGGTCTTTGTCTTATCTAACAAATTAAATGTTGTCTGTTTGAAAATGTGGACATCGTAAAATATAAATTAATAGATTACCATTGCCAATTTTCTCAAAATTTTCTATTTCTTTTAGTTGTGTAAGGGTCAGTTGTTGGCACCTAGAATTCAAAGACAAGTTAATAGTTTTGACTGAACAATCCCTCTCTATGTCCTCATTAGGATTGGTTTTCAAACTTGTATCTTGTTGGAATTTCCCCACTTTTATTTGACCCCTTCAATTACAAACTCCACTCATGTCGAAAATGCAAGTGACATGGACATGATAATGTGCACAAAAAAATATTTGATAGGATTATAGCCATTGTAATACCCAAAAACCAAAGCAATGAAATTATAAACAACTATTGACATTCGTAATAGTGATTGACTATTCCTTACCTTTTAACATATCTCCAAATTATGTATCCTCGTTTCCTTGTACACCATACCCCTTCTCTCCTTCTAATGATTAACAAAAATAATATGTGGTTATAGAAAACAAGAATTTTATATTATTTCCTGACTTGTTCTCGTTACCTACGACTTCTCCTCCATCGAACCCTTCTTGATTGACCTTGTCACTTTTTCTTTGTTTTGTTTTGGAGTATCACTTTTCCGACGTATCCTCTTAGGTTTTTCCAAGGTTCTCCTCAACGTATAATTGCTAGTATTAGTAATCTAGGTTTGTGAGGATCTTCAATGCTTAGTACATGCGTGCAATGTGCTCTGCGAGAATCAAGAAGATATTCTCATTTAATTAGGTTTTGTTATTATATCCTAATAATATTCGGTGCCGGCTATCCTGATGACAAAATCGCAAGTGTGGTCTGCACACAATCCAATACTTAATTTTTTTTTCAATTTTGTTATATACACACAGTCCAAAATAATTGTAAAATTTGTGATTCAAACCGAGGGCTTCACATGTATGTGTGCTGTCCCATAAGAACCTGCCTAGCAGAATCTACCAATTGCGTTTATTTACATGATCCAAGAAATGTGTCTATACCACACATAGTTGGAGCATAGTGGGTCCCAGGGGCATGAGAGGGGCGCCTGAGATTCTATCGCGAAGATAGCCATAATCATAATTTGTTCTATTCAGCAGCAAAATTGAATCTCTATGCGGGTGCGGGTCACCCTTTATATTTGTAAGTGTTGGTGTAGACACAGTCTGGACAAGAATCTCTTACTCAAAGCTTTTGTGGTCCAAACGCGTTTTCGTTGTGACATGACCAGTGGAGTACGGCACTTTCTGTTAAAACGTGTTCGACAAGTCAGGTGGTTTACTCTCTGGTCTTTGGAGAATTGTAAGTTGGAATAGGTACTCGACTTACAGAGAGAGACCTGCTGCTCAGTTGAGTACAATCGAGTTTACAAGAGCCAGAGCTGCTGGTGATATTTATATGTCTTCCCTCCCCACAAACTTTGTAAAATGGATGTCTCTAAATTAGCCATTGGCAATTGGAAGAAGGCTGAGTATTATTTATCAGCTAAGATGGAGAACATTAATGAAGATGCAAAGTCGAAAACCCAAATCCGACATGGTGATATATGGCGAGAAATCCATGGCGCCAAGCATTGGAACGGTTTGCTTGATCCCATTAACCCACTCCTAAAAGCAGAGATACTGAGATATGGTGATTTTGCACAGCAATGTTACGATTCCTTTGACAACGATCACTCTTCCAAATATTATGGGAATTGTAAACGCAGCAAAAGCTCACTCTCCCACAGATTGGAATTGGTTAAATGTGGGCGTGGGTACCAAGTTACCAAATATATATACGCCAACACCCGTGTTTTGGATTCTTTCTTTGGAGAGGAAACAAACGACTCTGGCGCTTGGATAGGATTTATTGCTGTTTGCACTGACCGAGATGAGATCAAGAGACTGGGCAGGCGGGACATAGTTGTTGCGTGGAGAGGCACTGAAACTCCTCTTTTTCTTTCAATCTTTCTTTCTTTCTTTCTTTCTTTTTAAAAATGTTTTACTCATTCCTTGTTTATGATCACCATTAAATTACGATTTTAGCTAATGTAAATTATAATCTACAATTTTGGTGGCTTTTTTTTTTTTTTAATCGGGGTTATTTGACCTTTGTTTTGGATGTATCTAGACCTTTCATTTTATGTTGACATGTGCAATAATAGTATCATGTTTTGAATCAAAACTCTATAAATACATAAGTGCATTGGTGCTTGTAAATAAAAACTAACACACAAAGAGTGAAATATATTAAAGTTGTAAGCAAATAACCTATCCATTTATGAAGAATTACCATGTGAAAATTCAGTTTCACGACTTTAATGAAGTATATAACACTTGCAACATTTTAGAATATATTGTAAACATAAGGGTTCAATCATTCACATTGCAATAGATGGCAAATACATCAATTTTCTTTAGTTTATGAGTACATATGTCATTTCCACATTTGTATGGTTTTATCTCCTTGAGATATGTAGTCTATTTTCTTTGAAATGTATTGGTTTGGTTCACCTTTTTGTTCGAGATATTATTTTCATTATTTGAAGATAATTTTTTTCCATATTTGTAAACATCGAGTATTATCCTACTACTCCAACCCTCATTCCTCTTCCTCTTCCTCCTCTTAGCCCGATCTAATCTTATCTCTTCATTTCATTGTAATCTCATAATCAACAATAGAATTGCTCACATACATGTTTTTATTTATAAACCCTTATATGTTTTATAATGGTTATTGTTTCTTGTTCTATGTATTGTTTTTCCATTGGTATGTTAGATAAGGTCTTTTTGCAAACATTGTGTTCTATGAGTCATTATTCTCTTTATATTAATACAATTTATGTTTAATATTCACATATGGGTTTAAATTATTGAAATCTAATGATGTATTCCTCTCTTTCTTTATGTTTTACTCATTTCTCGGCTTGTTTATGATCACCATTAAATTACGGTTCTAGTTGATCTAAAGCTGTAATATACAATTTTGGCAAAGCGTTTATTTTGTGGGTCCTTTGACGTTTGTTTGAGATGTATCTAGACCTTTCATTTTATGTTGACGTGTGCAAAAATAATATCATGTTTTGAATCAAAAACTCTATAAAAATATAAGTGCACTAGTGTTGTAAATAAATACTAACACACAAAGAGTGAAATATATTAAAGTTGTAAACAAATAACCTATCCATTTATGAAGAAGTGCCATGTAAAAATTAGGTTTCATAATTTTAATGAAGTATATAACACTTTCTACATTTTAGAATATATTGTAAACGTAAGTGTTTGATCATTCACATTGCGTGAGATACAAAATACATCAATTTTCTTTAGGTTTTGAATACATATGTCATTTCCACATGTGTATTGTTTTATTTCCTCAAGATATGTAATTTATTTTCTTTGAAATTTATTGGTTCATTATTTATTGAAGATAATTTTTTTCCATATTTACGCCGAAGGCGTTTCTTACAATTGGAATAGCCTCGACCTCTCTGACAAGATCTAATGGTTCACAAATTCTGCATCGACGTCCATCTTGACGGTCATAATTCAATACGTACATGTGACAGAAATATATAGCCTGCTTAAAAAATTGAATCTCGTAGTACAAAAATATTTCGAAGCATATTTGGACATTGAGCCGTTGTGAAAAGCTATTCTGTGTTATAAATGGGCGGAGGAGGGTGCACAACAACAAGTTATGAAGATCCTCCTGTTTTCGAAGATCCACAGGAGTCGCCATTAAAACAGATTGAAGCATAGCCTCCATTAAATCTGGCGAAGCATAGCTTATACTTTTGCTACAGGGGTTGGACATGTAAATACACCATGAATATACACCATAGTGGGACTCAAAGTTCGGGTGCGGCCTTGTGAGTGTACGTCCTATTCCCCTGCAAAAATCGTCGAGGTTTCTCAAAGCCCGTGAATAGACAATGTCTGAGGCTCATGCGTCGTCCCCGCTAAAGCTCTGTTAATATATTCATTGTGTATATGAATGAAATTTGGGGTTTTCCTTCTTGCTCTGTTTTTTGGGGAAATGTTTTTTTTAGTAAATGAATTAGGCGTATATTGTGATTAAAAGTTATTATTTTGTCACAGATGGGGATTGTCCATCTCTTTCTTACTGGAGCACGCGGATGAGTTGTGAGTAATCCAACCATGCGTGGCAATGGATTTTATGCTTGTGTAGGGGATATATTAATTGTGCAGGTGGAATTGTTAATCTTTGGTTTTTGCATTCTGTGTTCGATTCTGTAGGATTTAATTTGTTGCGCAGGCCACTGTATTTTTTTCACATTTGATTTACATTGGGGGTTTAAGCGTCTGTTTCACATTGGGGATTTAATTTGTTGCAGAGCCACTCTTTTTTTTCACATTTGATTTACATTGGGGGTTTAAGCATCTGTTTCAAAGATCCCATCGAATCGTGAGCTTAAGTCTGAATGTGGGACTGAAATTAGGCAGCTGTTGTGCCGTGGCAGAGGTCGAAAGCTCTGCAAATTATGAAGCTTCAAATTATAGGAATTCCTCCTCCACAATTCCTGCAAATGCCGAACCGGTTACATTCCGTCTTGCTCCTCATTACAGACGACTACATTCCCTAGTGTCATCTTTCACGCCCTCTTCAAGTTTCGGGGCTGCCACGAGATTACATCATAGCTCTGTATTTTCTCTGAAAGTTGATTATGCTCTGTATTTTTTTGGTTTTATTTTTGTTTGCTTTTTAACATAGCAGGACAGATCATATGAAATACGTTTGGTAAATTAGTCGATGTACATATATGATTCTTTCATTTTAGTACAAATCGAGACCATGTTAATGAGATTATCTTTGGAGTAACTTATTCACACTGATTTTTATCATTTCATTTCTTTCTACGAATCTGAGGTTCTCTTAAAAGGTTTTCTTTGATTCTCTCCTCAATGTGTTTTACTCCAACTCTGTATGATCGTCCTCAGGAATCATATATACGTATTTATTAGCTCTTTTTTTTAAGTTTACATGCCATCTCATCTAAAATAGGTGAACTGGTGTTGTTTATGGGTAGGTGTCGCGGAAGAAGGGAAACCACAAAGGCTCAAAAAAAGAGGAACAGGCAGGGATCTCCCTCATTTTTGATGCCCTTAGTTAAATGACTGTAAGAGAAAATTCCATCTGCTAAATTCCATCGGCTCAATGGCTCAATATATAGATAGAAATTTTGAGGCATATTTGGACAGTTCAGGTATGTCGGTTTTGTTTGGTTGCAAGTTGAAAGATACCTGTACTCACAATTATGTTTTGTTCCAAAATCATATTTTAGCAATGTTTGAATAAGCGGAAACATCAAACTTCGTATTGTTTTATTATTATTTAAAACAAATATGTTATTCATTGCAGTTGAATTCCATATAGAATCTGATTTATGTGAAAACCAGATATTAGTCTTATGATAAAGTGTCTTACTTAAAGTACCCGCCAGCTTGAGTTTGGTAGTCGAAAACATGTTTTATTTTAGTCATTTTTTATTTTGTTATGCTACCTTTATGGACCAATACTGTGTCAAAAGTGTGTTGGGTGGAGCCAAGTTTGTCATCAATAGTTGAAACTCAACAAAATATTAGTTCTGCGTAGTGGCAGTAGCATTTGGCAACGTCAAATTCTCTAAAAATCACTAACTGTACTTTTTCCTTTTACTTATACTTCCCTTAACATTCATGAAATTCTTTGTTTCCTGTTATTTACTAGGTCACTACTAAATTATACTGGTTGCACTTTGACCACTGGCTAGGTTGCATTGCCGAAACACATTTTATTGTTAAGTAACACTCTTGAATTTTGAAGAATATTTGAAAGGCTTTATTGTTGACTCGTGATTTGCTAAAATTACAGATGGATTAAATTGACAAAAATAAAAAATGGTTTTTCTTTCTAGCGAAATGAAACACAGGCTTTGATGTAATCTTTACTCCTTTACAGGGGTGTCTTTGTATTTTGATTAAACGTTTTGAAGGATAATCATGCAGATCTTTCAAAGTCTTTTAGCATTTGTTGGTATTGATCTTCTTCGGTTTAAAACTCAATGATTTTCCTATATGAAGGCCCAGATGGTTTCCAATAAGGCAGAACCTTCTCTGTTGGCTGATTTGCAACATATGCTACCTCCCTACTTGGCCTGGAAAATAATACGATACTTGTTTCATACAGATATTCACTTGTTGTTTGACATATTGTGTGATTTTTTCTCCTCACCAGCTTGCAGAAATGAATACGTGAAACACAATTGTTCTTCCTCCACACAAAGTGTGACCATCACTACTCCCCACTTGCAGAGAGAAGAGAAATGTAATCGAACTCAGTTTTTTGTTAACGTGTCACATTACAGGCAACCTAGGCTGCCTAAACCAATGATTGTTGAACTGGTTAGAGAACATCTCCATTTGCTTCCTTTGAACCCTTTGTACCTCTCAAAGTTTTGCACATCCGGTTCCATTTCTCGCGGGTTTGGTTTGGCCTATGATAGCACCGAAGATGCGGAGAAATATGAGCTAGGACACAGATTGAAAAAAATGGGTGTGCCGAGCTCGGAGATAATTTCTAGAGGGAAAATGAAACATAGTGCAAAAAAATTCCCAATCTATGCAATAAAATTTTTGGAAAGATAAAAAAGAAATGAGTGCATGTTTGATTGTGTTCCCTGCAGCCTGTGTATAAACATATAATGTAGATAGCTGAAAAAAGTATAGAATTATGCAGTGCTCGAAAAGTTCTTCGATCTGGTTATATTTTCTTTTTGTTTTGAGAAGCTTCTGTTTTGTGTGGCCTTGACATTGGCTTTATTGTCAAAATATCTTTATGCAAAACTTATAAATATGGTATATTTCAGCTTGTGTATAGACATATAATGTAAATAGCTGGAAAATGTACAGAACTATCCAAAGGTCTTGAAAAGTTCTTCCATCTTGGTTTATATTTTTTTGTGCTTTGAGAATCTTCTGTTTCGTGTGGCCTTGACATTGGCTTTATTGTCGAAATATCTTTATGCAAGACTTATAAATATGGTATATCTCATTTGTATGTATTGCTGATTTCTTATGGATTTCTATTTTATTTGTATTAGAAACTTGCTTTTACATAGACAATGTTTTTAGTGTAGTGCCTTATTAGCTTGTATTTTTGGGATTAAGGAAATAGAGTTACTACACTTATATAATATGTTATTAAATGTATGTTTTTGGAGACATTAATCAAAGAAATATATTTTTATAGACTCGATTGATGCATACATATTTATCTGAGTTGTTACATACTTAGACTAGGTAATATTTTATTCATAAATGAACATTTTGCTTAATCAATTGTCATGGGGGTTGAATAGAAATATACTGTCTCATATTATTATATTAATATTTATTTTTCAATATGATAATATCAACATTAGGCTTGCAAAAAATGATCACTCATTGAGTTATTATTTATTTAAGTTGTTGAACTTGTGAGATTTGAACTCGGAATAGATATGGCTAAGGGTCATGTGGGAGATATGTTGTTATTAAATGGGATGTGATTATGTTCTATGATACTTCATGCCATTCCTTTCTATTGTGCAATGTTCTTTTAAACCTATAACTGGAAAGAGGTTTCTTGTTCACCGTTGTTTCTCTATAATTGCATTGTTTTTTGTCAATTATAAATATATATTATCAATATGGTTTATGGACAAAACAAAGACAACTATTATCAAGATATAAGTAATGTGACTAACAGATGTGGAAGTTGAAAGGGGCCCAAACTACATTGGATATTTGCAATGGAGAAATCATTAAACAATTCAAAATGAGATGCCCATATGAGTTTCAATCAAATGGTTCATGAACACGATCTTTTAGCTATAATTATTCGTAGCTGCCATTATTTCAAGAATGGGTGCCTCCATTTAGTCAATAACCTTTTGCGTTGGTAAGGCGTTTTATTTTCTGACATCCATACATTTTTTTAGAAAATATTTCCTTCTCGCCTAGTTTCTTCATGTGATCATTGACTTGGCACATACAGTCAGAATACTTACTAAAGACAAAAAAAACACTTCTATTTAAAAGATTTGTAGTTGCGCTTAGCTATTTAAAAGAACTATATGTGCTCTTAGCTATTGAAGAAAAAAAACTGACCAAAGTCCAATCATTTCACTTAACCAAAACTACCACTCTTTCATATTGTAAAGAAAGATACATTAAAGAAAGACAACAAAGTACAATTGCCTATTTAAGAGGAAAAAAATGCTTGCCTATGTCAATGTCTCCTAAGGAAACCAATGTCTACCTTTTTTTCCGCTACCTTATTTTGGAAAAAAAATTGCAAAATGCATTTGCTTTATAAGGATTACAATTGACAAATTGTTTCCTATAAATATAGTTGCCTCGCACTTTGAAACGAAAAATAAACATATTTTCACTTATTGTTGGTGCATGGCATTTCCAAACTGAGTCAGATTTCTATGCTGACAAAAAAGAGGCATGCAACTTTGTTTTGTTTTTCCCGCGCATGATTACATATCTTGACATGGTTGGATGATTGGGCGCGCCTACAGTATTTTTCACTTTGAGTGTTGTAGACACAAAATGGCCAGAACTTAATAATATCATGCCTGGCTCTCCCCCAGATGAATCTCGCGCTGCTCAACAATTCAGAAAACTCAACATTGTTTCCCATCCTCATTGTGTTGCAACTTACTTACATCAAAGATTCACTATATTTCGTGAAGAATTTTTGTAAAAGCACCTAGGTGCCAAGGAGTATTGGTATAAGTAAAATTATTCCTTCCCCTCTGCTTCCATTTAATTAGACATACTTCTTCTAATCTTTCTTTGTCACAGGTACGGATTGCAACACAGAGGATCAACACATGTTCATGGTTTTCTATGGATTTAAAATGCTCCCAATGTCAATAATATTGGCAGGACAAATATTGAGTCCATAAACAAAGCCAGACAATACTTTGATATGCACATATCTGCATGGAATCCATGTCCTGCATCCGCTCGAACATAATTTATTCATAGATCACTCCAAGATGATCCATGCCTATTACCTTCATTGCAGGTACTTGTTGCATCCCCTATTCAAGACTTAGAGGAACTAATTAATTAGGTGCAATGTCACACAAAATTATCAGAACAAACTTGCTTGCACAAAAAAAAAAGCCTACATTGCCGACACAATGCACCCTGGGAGACTACATCCACTTCGTCATTGTTCATGGATGAGAATGGTCCAATTAAATACCTCCTTTTGAGGAATGATGATCAATTGAACACAAACAATCTAGCTATGTTATCTATATGGAGAGCCAACATCGATTGTCAGCGTGTTCTCTTGCGACATGCGGTCCTCAACTACATTGCAAAGTACGCTTCTAGATCAGATAAAATGTTTGAAACATACCACCAAATGCTTTCCCAAATAACAGGTACCTCGGAGGCCAATTTCCCCACATATTTCACCATCTAAAAAATGCTCACAGAGAGTGTCGTTGAACATGACATTAGTGCTCAAGAAACATGTCACATGCTTCTGAAATTACCACCTGTAATGTGTAGCCATGCTTTTGTGACACTAAATGTTGGCAGAAAAGTTTTAAGAAGATTGGTTGAGGTGGAATGTGATGATCCAGAAACATCACTTCTTATGGATGCGTACAGGGTATGCCCATCAAATATGGAGCCCCTTCCCATCATTGAAGTTTCTCGAGACTGGACTTACAACAAATATCGCGATGGAAATAAATCAAAACTTAGATCTTGCCCCGTAATTGTTCACGCCTTTCCCAGATTTCAATGCATCCCTTCGCAAGGTTCGCCATCTTTTGGTATTTTTTGTTGGTCCAAACTCTTGTTGTACAAGCCCTTTCGCAATATTTCTGCAAATATTGGTTCCACCATGCAAGAAATAATTTCCACATGGATTCTTTTCAAGAACAATTACCATCCTTGGCATGTTTCCCACTCTGAAGCAACTTCCATGCAACATTCTGATAGTGTAGCTGAATCTGAAACTAAAATTATTAAAGCTCCAGAATAGCTGCTCGAATGGTAACTAATTTTCCACTTTCGGCCCAACAACATAGCAGGCCTTGACAACCTCCACATGTTGGGGATCCTTGAAATTGACACCATACACAATTGGAGCGACCATAATGTTCCACCTTCTTTACAAGCCTCAGAACCAACTTTTATTGAAGATAGAAAGGCAACACATGTTCCATCTTGCATACAATATTCAATTCCATTGCCTGACTTAGCTCTATCTCCAGAACAACAAGTAGCTTAAATGATATTGTTCTTCTTCACTACTCACGCAGGTCAAACATTCCTCCACTAAATTTTATTATTCAAGGCACCATATGTGCTGGAAAATCATACCTCATTAATGCTTTGAGGACTTTATTTTCCTCTCGAGTCACCGCAAGGCTTGTCACCTCTACTTTTACTTGCCCCAACTGGAGTTACAAATTTCAACATTTTTTCTTCCACTGTACATGTTTGCCTACGCATTCCAATCAAATAACTAAAGCCCTTGGAAGGCCAAGCTTTGTCTTCATTACAAGATACCCTTAAAAATATCCAATACATTCTAATTGATGACATGAGTTTCATAGGCCCAAAACTGCTCAGTAAAATTGACTACCGCCTTTGTGAAGCTTTTCCTCACTCCATAACATCTGAATTTGGAAACATATTTCTCATCCTTGTTGGACACCTTGGTCAACTTCCACCTATCATGGATATTCCTCTATATGCCACCAACTCCTATGGAACTAGCCTATGGAAAAACTTCATGATGGCCATCTCTTTGAACACCAGCTTCCGACAGCATGGTTCCACTCCAACACAAGCTTCATTTCAGAAATTACTTCTCAACATCCAGAATTCTGTCCCCATGTCTCACGATTGGGAGATGTTTATGTCAAGAACTAATTCATGTCTTTAAGAACAAGAAATATTTCAATTCAAAGAAGGCCCCCATATTTCCTCAATTAACGACCAAGTCAACTACCAAAATCTTTAGATGTTGAAGTCTATTAACTCTCCTGTTGCTAGATCAATTTCTCAAAGAACCATACGTGTTGACTCTGGCGAAGCAAATGATGATCACTTGCATCACAAAGTTCTTCTTTGTATCAACAAAAATTCATGCTTTCTGCAAACTTATGGGTTGAAACAGGTCTTGTCAATGGTGCTACCGGTTCCATCATCGACATTGTTTATGAAAGCCCCTCCACTCCACCAGCTTTACCTTTGTTTATTATCATCATATTTGATCGGTGCTCGGGCTCCCATTGTGATGTAAACTAATTCATGTCTTTAAGAACAAGAAATCTTTCAATTCAAAGAAGGCCCCCATATTTCCTCAATTAACGACCAAGTCAACTACCACAATCTTTAGATGTTGAAGTCTATTAACTCTCCTGTTGCTAGATCAATTTCTCAAAGAACCATACGTGTTGACTCTGGCGAAGCAAATGACGATCACTTGCATCACAAAGTTCTTCTTTGTATCAACCAAAAATTCATGCTTTCTGCAAACTTATGGGTTGAAACAGGTCTTGTCAATGGTGCTACCGGTTCCATCGTCGACATTGTTTATGAAAGCCCCTCCACTCCACCAGCTTTACCTTTGTTTATTATCATCATATTTGATCGGTGCTCGGGCTCCCATTTTGATGTAAAAACCCTGATGCCTGTTCCTGTTCCTCTAATTTCCCGGAGAAAGTGTAGACAACTTCCACTTAAAATGGCTTTGGCATTTTCCATCGACAAATCTCAAGGCCTTACTCTGCATTAAGCCACTATCAATATTGGCGGCACACACACACACTTACACTTTGATAGGTGTTAACACAATGAGATGCATTTTCCTAGAGTACCCAAATTAACTGTTGTAATTTTGACTATATATAGAGACAAACATGCCAAACATATTGTCTTTCCAAATTCAACTAGGAGAGCTACAATTGGAATGGATGGTTTTCATTGTGTTGGAAAAGAATTTCGACCGTCGATTCCTAGGTTAGGTCAAGAAAAAAATAAAAAACATTACCGCCTACTTTATGGCTATCTTCTATAAGTTTTTCATAAGTTGAAGTCTTATTTATGGTGAGACTCTTGTCGAACAAATTATTTTAGTACCTATATAATGTTACAATTACATTTATTTTACATGTGTTTATAATGATAACAATATTTTTACCGAATTCTCATTGTTTCCTAGTCATGCTTTGCGTAAATTTATGGATTCAAAGTTTTCTTATACACTATGCTATTGCATGTGTCATTGCCTCTATTTCTGTCAATCCAATATACTCGCTTGCTACACCTTTATTTCTCATCATTGCATTCATTCAAAATCCAATGCATTGTTATCCGTTTCCGTTTCATTTTCCGCTCATCGACATTTACGTTTCGGTGTTAACATCGTGCACCTCGTGTGCGATTGCTAGTTGTAAACATTGAGTATTATCATAACAATCTAAAAGTACCCCTAGTTGTTTTAGTTATTATGTCCCCCTATGCTTTAAAATTTCAATATTAATGTAATTAAGTTTATTTTTAAATCTATATTTGAATCAATCATAACTAGAACGTAATGTGGTTAGTTGATGCAAAAGAAAATAGTTCAACAAGCAATCTAATTACACTCACAAAAATTGTTCAATTTGATCATGTGGCCACTCAAAATAAGAAATATTTCTTGAGGATTAAAGAAAGATGGACAAGTTAAAGAATGTTTGAGTTCAACAATTGACAAAGGTCGAAATTCATAAGCAAGCACTATATTTCCATATTTGGTTTAGATATTCACTCCATTGAATTTTCTCTAAATATCAATAATCCCCAACCTCGCCTCAAAATTCCACATAATTAGGTTTCATTTTGTATTTGTGTGTTTTTTTTCATGGTGTATTTTCTACTAAATGGTTTGGAGTCCCTCTAAAATATTCTCTTTTCTACAATTTTTCCCGGTGTGATTTCGGGAGTAAATCATTTAAATAAGGAGAAGTAATTTAGAGCATAATTTCTTCATTTTCAAGATATTTGTATATTTACTCAAAGACTTAGAATTAATTTTTAGGTATTTTTAGGCACTAGTTTTAGAAAAAAATTCATTATCTAGTCATTGATTATTAATCTTTGTTGTCTTAAATATGTATTTATTAAATTAGAATTTTCAACTATAGTCGGTTTGATTCGACAGAATAGTTACAATACATGTTGACTCACTAGATTGTTTAGGGGTTCCATAAACTAAATAATACATAGGGATTTTAATTCCTAGGAAAAGTCACCCAATGTCTATATGAACCCACTACATGCTTACATGATCTCTACTGAGACATTTTTTCCCTTGAAGATTACAACTTGATTTGCCTCTGTTGTTTGGATAGATAAAGATTCCATGACATGAAATTACATGTGTGCACACAACAATTAAGGATACTTATGTATAAATAAAATAGATTGGATTTAAAGATTATTTAATCTACTTATCTAAGAGGGTTTTGCATGTTTGTAATATTTATATCTTATAGGTCAAATTAAATTATGTATTTATTTTAGCACATTTGCGATCTAGAAAATGGTATTACATCCTTGATTTTAAATGAGAGAAACACAAAAATGAATTATTAAATGTCATAATAATCTTGATGATTTAAACCAAAAGAAGATATAAGGAATACTTGAATGAGAAATATGGTCTAGTGTTCTCAACAAAATAACCATTCATCTTAATTATGTACTCACATGCGCATTCACAAACTTGGTATTGAATATCGTGCTATGAGCTTGAATATTTTATACAATCCTTCTTAACATCTGTAAACATCACATATATTGAGATTAACACTAAATATGTGTAACATTATATAAATACCATAAGAGATGGAAATAATTTTTGAGATACTTTGAAATTAACATTATATTAGATTTTTATTTTTATTTTTAAATTTTTCTTTGATAAGATCCCTATGTACATCCATAAACTCTTCGATTTTGAAAAATTACAAAAAAATTGAAAACTATTAGCACATGAACCTTTTTATAAAATTCCTTAAAACTATAAACAAAATAGCCATGAGAACGCATCAACCGCAAGCCATGTTTGCAAAATATGGAGGCATGTGAACTGCATTTGAAAAAAGTCCCAAAGGGGTGTGGTCTCGTGGAATGAAATGGTTGTAAGACACACTTGAGATGGAATGGTGAAATGACTTGAAACACATGCATTGTACATTAAGTAGACAATGAATTCCCTTGAGGGGTACTTGTTTCTGTGCTCATTCAATTGGATTGAAATATCTCCTACTACTTTTGTTTCCTACAAGGTAAGGTTTTCTCTCCCTTGCACGATTTTTTATATTCTAGTTTTCCTTTTTCTAATGATTTGGAAATGAAACATAAAGGAATATACTATTGTGTGATTAAATGAATCATAACGCAAAAAAGAAAGTTTCCTTTTTTTGTGCAACTGAAGAAATGATTTTAAGTACAAACCTATTTTCCATTTTACCTCAAAGATGTTCGGATAGCTTGGATAATCTTACTAGATAACGAAAACCACCCAAATGATAAGAATTTTTTTACTAGTTTAAGATTGATTTTTTTTTCCTTACGAAGTGAACAAACGTATTTTTCGATGACTCACAAAACACCAGTCTAAACCGTAATACCCCAAATAGACACTTTAAAATAAACTATACATAGGGCTTAGAAAATTATGACAATTTTGTTTTTGGTAACATGTTATAAGCCGTATACGTGATTTGTTTCCAATATACCCATTTCATTCCCAATAAATGTTATTATGTGTTTTATACATATAATCTTACATAAAACTTATAACCATCATGAATTTAAAGTTTCGTTATAGGGTGGCCTTTATATGCATTATAATTGTTATTTTTGGTAAAATATCGAAATCTTATATTTAATATCATATTATATTTTTTATATGCATAATAACGTTATCTCAACCATTTACCACATTATAATATCGTGATGAAAATTACATTAGAGTATTCAAAAGAAATATAGACCTGCTAAAGATATTGTAGTTATGAGGATATATTGACGTATTAGTGTTACTTTACCTACCCTACTTTACTCTATGTTTGCTTATGAATTATTAATAATATTAAATGAATTATTAATAATAACATACACATGACCATTAAAACTAGATATAATATAGTTCATACCATAAAGTAAACTATTTAAATTTAATTTATTTTTTTACTTTCATGTGGATGAGATGCCCTCAATGGTGGTTTAGCAAGATAATAGTTTATATTTGAAAATTATAAACACCCTAAACTTACCCAACTCGCACACCAAAAGAATTTATGGTTTTTCTCAATTAACGTTTTGGTGTATTGACCTAAGAGTTTGATTTCTTTTATCTTTTTCTCTTTTTTCTGCGGGGTTGGGGGAGGTGACACTAATGGAGGCATATGGATTCTCTCTCTTTTTTTAGTTCTTTGTATATAGGTTTCAGAAATGAATTCATAGATCTTATTCTTCTCTTTGTTCTTTGCACGATCTAGGGTTTTTCCTTATTTTTATCTTTATTTTTATTTTTGCATCTAATACTAGAGATTTTCTAGTCATTGTGTCTATACATGTGTGTATATATTAATTTTAAATAGAAGTATAACATTATTATTATTATTATTTGTTTTTTTCTCTCGAAAGAGATATGATTTTCACACACACACACACACACACATATCTCGGTCTGAATATACATTGCTAAAAGCTGTGAAGGGGAGGGTTTGTTTAATAATGGTGTCTTGAGCGAGTGCGACCTAGTATAAGGAAAATGATAGGTGGTGTGGGGTTGTGGAGGTAGGGGTGGCACAAATGGAGGTATAAGGGTTTGAGGGTGGGGGTGTAGGTCGTGGACAGCCGCAACATGTCCCTCCACCCATAGTTCATTTTCTCTCTTTTCCTTTCTTTTATATTCTTTTTTTTTACAAACCATGTACAATGAATTTGGCTTGGCTCAAAGTTTGTTAATTTTTTTATATATAATATTTAATAGATATTGTTATAAATATTTAGTTCTTAGAATGCATCCAAAGATTTAGGTGATGTGTTGGTATCCAAATTTGTTCTCCCTTTCAAGCCGAGAAGAAACATAGATTAGACATGGAGCTTAGAGACAAATAGATCATAGTGTGTGTCATTTTGTATCTAGGGATGAGATCTAACTGGCCCTTTGTTACTCAGATTTGTGGAGAGATGGATAACACCTTTAAGAGGATTTGACCTATCCTCACTACTTTAGGCCATGCCTCTTTGACTAGGGTGAGAGGACCCTTAGTGTAACCTCTGTTTGATGAAGGAGATGGAGATATCCTTCTTTTGCACAAATTCTATGAAGAGAACCTTGGGAAAATACAATCAATACTCCATGATTTAACTCTTAAGAGTTGTCACTTCTAAATGATGGAGATACTTTCAACACAAGGCTAAGGTTACTAAAGACATTAAGAAATCCTGATTGTTCTACATATTTTTGTAAGTATATTTTGTTCCTTTATTGATACACATGGCAAACATGGGTAGTTCAAGGTGGATTCATGGTTTTTGAATAATTTTGGTGGGAGATGAAGTAGGATAAAGTTGATTATACCAGATCTTTGAAGGGAATTCACAACAATGAACAACTCAACAACAAAGCTTCAGAATAGTTAATATGTTCCTTCAACAAGAAGGTGTGCTTCAATGGAGGCCCAGATCAACACGTTTTCACATAATATTTGAGACTCCAACATGAAGGCTCAAATTGAAAGACTTAATTAAACACCAAAGTTTCTGATCAATCATGCCTAAGGTACACCCAAAGACTTACAGATAATATTTATCAAAAAATGAAAATGAATTGATTTTAAATTTGTTTATCTTATCCAAGATGAAGGCTCTTCTTGAAATAAAATTGCAAATACCATTAGACTATCACAAGGATGAGATCTTGTGTGATTTAAAAAAAAATCAATGTTAGATTGCAATAGAACGAAAGAAACTATTTCGAGACATTCGAAACAAAAGAGACACAAATTACTAGAGATTGGACAAAAATTAATTTCAACATTGCTTAGATTTACCAAAGCATGGGAAATCTTCCAAAGTAATCTCATTTCTCGTCAATGGCTATACATTTGCAACCAACTTGACATGATATAAAATCTAACACAGAAGAAAATAACATGTTATCTCGGCTTGGTCTCTCAGGAAGACGAATTTCTCAAATTTTCTCTTAAGAATTCAACCTCGACCATTTGCAAGAGTATTCTCATTACATTTATACATTTTTCTCACTCAATTTTCCCCAAAAAGAGAAGAATATTCGAGGGACCTTTGCTTGTTACCAATTTGTTTCAGACAATGACATTTAACAAATTCAGATCCAAAATCTGCTAGGTGGACCAATTATGAACTGATCACATTTCTTGGGCCCTTGACTAATGACTAGGATGCCATGCCACAATATTTCGGGAGTCCTTTTAATCATTTTGATTCTTTCATGTGAGAAATCTCCTTTTTAATCATTTTCCAGAGACTCTACACAATCTGGACATGACAGGTAATCTTTTTCACTCTCGAGGTAACACCTTTTCCATCTTTTGTGCCTGCACTTTCATCATTTTATCCCTTTTCCCTCTCTTTCATCTGCAATTCTTTCCCGCATCCATCTCCTCTGGTAATTCCCATTTTTTCAAGTACATGAGAAAATCCAACTACAAAATATCGACCTTAACAATCCTTGGACTCATAATTTAATTTCCAAATCCATTCAAAGGCAACTAACATATAGAGACAACAAAGATTTGTTGTATATATCTCCCTCCCCATGTAAATATGGACAAAAAAAAGAATATGGAAATCAAAGAAACTCAAAACATCGACATGAAAAAGGTTTGCCCAGTGCAAAGGTTGAAAAATGTCGACATGAAAAGGTTGCGCCTTCGGCGCAGTTAAAAACGACGGCATGAAAAAGGTTGCACTCAGCACAGGTTGAAAACATCGACATGAAAAAGGTTCATACGACGTAGGTTGAAAAATGTCAACATGAAAAAGGTTGCGTCTTGGCAAAGGTTGAAAAAATGTCGACATGAAAAAGGTTATGCCTTGGTGCAGGCTAGAAGGTGCAGGTTGAAAAACATCAACATGAAAAAGGTTGCACCCTGGCGCAGGTTGAAAAACATTAACATGAAAAAGGTGGAGACCTGGCGCAGGTTCAAAAATGTCAACATAAAAAAGGTTGTGCCCTGGTGTAGGTTGAAAAATGTCGACATGAAAAAGGTTGCGCCCTGGCGCAGGTTGGAAGGCGCAGGTTGAAAAACGTTGACATGAAAAAGGTTACCCTTGGCGCAGGTTGCAAGGCATCAACACCACATTTTTAGTGCCTATGGTGCACTTAAGAGTATGTTGACATGAGGATGGATGCACCGAGGCACATCTTTAGGAGGCGCAACATTTTGAGCGTTGACACCCGAACCCGATAGAAAGCAAACCCTGACCCAGATATTCAAATGGCCATAAATTTTCATAGGGAGCTCGGATTCACACAAGGTTGGACTTTTCGGAAATCTTACAAGGATATATTTAATTTGGTGAGAACAAGTTCTTCAAAAATGCAAAATACAGTTTGCCATTTTTAGGTGGTTGGGGTAGATTTGGATTTCCTCTCTCTTCCATCTCTCATTCTTCCTATAAATTTTAATAAGGGGCTTCTTTCTAAAGGTTGGACATTCTTGTTTTTCCTCTCCTTCTTCTCTTTGGCAGTGAATTTGCATGGAGTTCAAACCTCCCATCTAAAAGCGTAATGTAATTTTGCCTCTTGGCATTTTGTAGTGTATTGTATCAATCTTTGGAGAAAATAATACATGTCTGTGGATGATTCTCAACCCTCTCTGTGTTCATTTGCATCCTCCTGATCTTTCACTACAAATTTGGTTATCTGTGCATGATCTTGCATTGCATTTTAATGGTTTGTGTTTATTGGCAAGACATGTGTTCTTCATTCCTCGGTGCATCACCTTTGTTAGTTTAGGTTTATTTTTATGAATATTATTACCATGTCTCCTTGGGAAGTTAGATTAGGTTTTTGAGTAAACCCTCTGCATTTTTATGTGTGCATCTGAACAAAGGACTATGAACCGGCCTTCATCCGGAGAGTTTTCCTGATTCGCAAGGTCCCACACTTGGGAAAATATCCATGTTATGCAATCACACTGAGAGTCTCAACCCATCAAGCTGCAGACATTCATGGGTGTTGTGATATACCATCAACAAGAGTTTTATCAAATAACGATGAAAAATAGTGCGTATTCGTGTAATCAGTAGGAGTCTTGGAGAAAAATGGCGAAAAACAGTTAAATGCACAACAACCATTGTTCTTAACCCTTTTCCACTTTATATTGATCGTCCACATGTTTCCTTGGCACAACTATAAAGGATAAGAATAGAGGAAAGTCCCAAACAAGCACGATCTTTCCATGTACCCTGGGCCCAAGAAAAATGCCTTTTGGCCTTTGAAATGTCTCGGTGAAAAAAGGAGCCAGCGGAAGCCTCCACGTGTCTCAATGGTGTATTTTGAGATGGTCCCCAAAATTAAAGACCCCAAACAAGTGTGGGCTCAACACGTGTCTCAGTCTGCAGTATATTCTGTTAAAAAGTTGAAGGTTCAGTGGAAGGCGCCATGTTTCTAGGGTCCGAGACAGTCTTCTTTGGTAGTTGAAAAGTCCAAGCAAAGGGTAGAGTGAGTGGAAGCCTCCAAGTGTCCTCCTGGCACTTTTTGAAAATAAAACTTAGGGGCTAGTCCCCAAACAGGTGCGGTCCCTCTATGTGTCCTAAGCCTTTAGAAAGTTGCTTGAAAAGTCTAAGTATGGGAAGACCCGGAGGAAGCCTCCATGTGTCTTTATGGCTCAACTTCGAGATGGTACCCAAGAGCGGAGACCCTGAACAAGTGTGGGCTCACCATGTGCCCTGTGGTTTAGAAAATTTCTTTAAAAATTTTAAGTAAGAAGCGGAGCGCCGGAAGCCTCCTCATGTCTCCCTGTCACAATTGTTAAGGTGGGACCCTTAGGTAGATCCTCAAATGAGCGCCAACCCACCACGTGTCTATGGTCCACCAAAACCTATACCGCTTGCATGAATTTTTTTCTAAGTCCTGGGAAAAGTAGCGAGAAACCTCCACGTGTCCCTCGGCGCAACTCCAAGGCCAAACCAAAAGATGAATTTTCAAAGGAGTGTCATTCCTCCACGTGAATAATTTTTGGGTGAAGTGAACCTTAGTGTTTTTAGAGCACCTTGCCGAGCTGCATCCAACTAGAAAGGGCCACGTTTCCATTTATGTTGAGAAGTAAATTTGTGGGGACAAATAGACCGTCAAACCTTAAAATGTAGGAAAATCACATTTTGAGGCCGGAGATGAATTTTTCTTCAAGGACAGAGAGTTTGGAAATGTTATAAGGCTCAAATATGATCCTCCGAACTACATGCAATCACGTTTCCACAGGTATTTTGGACAAAAATGATAGGGACAACAAAATGTGACTTTGGAAAACAGTAAGGAGAGGAAAAACACGAGTTTTACACCCAATTTATAGACCCTTTTAGATGGACAGAGGAACGAAAAACAAAATCTAGACCTTTAAGTGATCCTCGACCAAGGAAGGGACTAATCATGGAAACCAAATGTGGGATAGAGTCTTCAAGCACCAATATGGGGAGATAGAAAACATGAAAGAGGCCGCACACCGAGGAATTTCAAATGACAAACACGGTGAGACTAATTTGAGCACCAACATGATGAATGACTACTCAAAGGTATATATATTTCAACCATATATGAATACAAAATTTCTAGATTTCAAAAGCATAATAGAAAATTTCATAAGGGAAATATTAAGAAAGATGAGCTTTCGCCAACTTTCATATTTGTATGACACTAAAGTTTTTGAGGCTAAGTGTAAGTTGAACTAGATTGATACCTAGCTCATTGCAAATACCATTTCTAAGTCCTTGCATAATGAGGTGAAAATTTCACTCAACTCGCTTCCATGAAAATTTTAAATCTAAACTAGCACTTTACTAGCATTCAAATTTTTCACTACCATTTAAAAAAAAAATCATGCAATGTAAAATAATAAAAATAAACTTAAAGTCATCATTTGATAACAGAATTAACTATAATATAAGGCTCTTCCTTCAATCAAACTACAACCAAGTAGAGATGTTTATTGTATGCTCCCTTTTTATACTCATACCCTTGAAACTTTCCTTCAATGCAAGGTGAAAATAAATCACTCATTCAAAATATTAAAGTATTTTTATATGCTTTCCATAGACTAAAACCCACTCCCAATCTTTCATTTTTCAATGTGTAAATACATGCACTAGAAATAAAATGGGGATTTATTTCAACATTAAACACAAGGTGTAATATATCTACGTTTTTGTACAAGAGTAGTAAATGCCCTTAATATGGATTGATCAAGATTTCAACATAATAGCAATTATTTCTCACGAATAGCTGAAAATAAAATCCATCTTTCTCATTTTTAAATGCCTATCATTATACATGTAGCAAGAATATGAAATCCTTTCAATATTGGGAAGGTAAGAAATAATACTACTAAGCTCCTACAATAATAATAGAAATTTTCTTCACTTTGAAAGACCAAAAACTTCAACTCACAAACCCTTATTTCAAGAGAAGAAACCAAATAAATTAATCCTTACATTTCCTTTCAAAATACAAGACCCTTTTAACTTTTACTATGCAATGTTATAAAGCACAAGAAGGCTTAAAGCTTAAGTTTTTAAAAAAATTAGAAGCAAGTTACAAGGTAGCCAAAATTCACAATACAATACTTTACAAGGCTCTACCATGATTGAAGAGAATCACAACACTAATACAACTCTTGTTTCTCTAAGCAATCCATTCCTTTTTCAAAATTTGGCAAAAACAAGATGCCAAGATATCAAGAAAATTCCAACCGTCTTCAAAAATTGAACTCCAACTCTTGTAGTCCACGTAGTCTTCAACACAAAGTGAAAAGATTGATTTACCATCCAACCTATAGGCATCATTAAATGCATTTCCAAAGGTTGGAAGACATTCTATCCTCCCCCAAGCCCATGGGAGAGAGAGCTAGCTTCCATAAATGTCCACAAGAAAAGAGAGAGAGGAAACCACATGCATATCACACAGTAAGACTAACCCATACACCAAAAAACACAACAAATGACAAAAAAACAAGAAAACCATATTCATCCTCAACAAGGGGAAGAGTGGACGAGACATCCAATAGTGCCATAGAGTCTGGTCCAACCATAGGATGCACGCTAAACAATATTCAAAAACCTCTTTATCCCTTCAAAACAATCATCTCTCCTTATTACTCCTCCCATTCACCTAAATTCCTCCTTGGGAGGATTTTCAAACACATTGGGTTTCCTCTCCAAAGATGGGGAAGGGGGTTCAAATCATATGAACCACCTTCCTCACATAAAACCATATGAGGGGATAAAATATAACCAACATGGCTTGCCCATCAAGCCATGAGATTTAAGAGGGAAAATCCCTCCCTCTTCCTAAAACAAAACTCCCAAATCCATCAACCCATATGATGGATGGAGAAACAATAAAAAGAACAAGAACAAGCAAACATGCAACATATGTAAAACAAGAACATACATTTAACAATATGCAATCTACCATTTATGTGCAAAAATAACACAACAAGGATCAAAGATCCTACCTCCAAAAAGCTCTCCAAACTCTAAGCTTCTCCAAATCCTTGTCCAAGCAAGAGCTCCAACTCCAAAAGCATACCAAGCAAAAATGACAAGCCACAAAGTTCTCTTTCTCCCACATGAGGGAGTATTTGAAGAAAACCAATTAATTTCCCTCACAAATGAGGGGGTGACATGTGTCACCCCTCTCTTCCCTCCAAGTCAATATTCCAAAAATAAAAGGAAGAAAAGATAAATCCTCATTTAAACATTACTCCCCCAAATTACCCAAAAAGAAAGTAAGACAAACTCATGTAAATTTTCACAACACACAAACCCCAACCATTCTTACATGAATGGTGACAAGTGAGAGGTCAAATGGGAGGGAAAATCCCTTTTCACCTTAAAATTAAGCCCCCACCTAATAGGTAGGATCCAATGGTTTATTTTTATGCTAAATGAACCTCCAAAACAAAAAAAAAGAGTCACTAAAAATGCAAAAAAACCCAATTTCGGGTTTGACACATTTAGACATAATGTTGAGGATGCGGGGCCCACTCAAGGGTGCTTATGTGACCCCCAATCCTCTTTAATTAAAAAAGCAAATAAAAAAAACATTCCTAATGTAAGTGGGGACCATTAAGTCCTCCATCCTACTTTTCCAAAAAAATTACACAACCTAAATATAATTAATTTTACACAATATACAACATTATAACTAAGGGTCAATCATGGTGCAAAAACAACACATGTAACCAATAAGGTTTCATACAGCTAATATGGCTAGGACTCACCTCGTAGGATGCTTGTGCACATTCATGTAGCCACCCTAAAACCCACATTCTCATGTGCCCTACAATCTACTAACTCATTCCAAACATTAAACACATCTATCCAATAAAAGTATAAATAACCTACTCAGTAAACCAATCGAAGTATAAACATGCTAACACATCACCAATATGGAATTGTAAATGAGAAACATGCAATTTCACATAAATTCACCATGTGTTAGCCATTGCAGTACATATAACAACATATATCCATGCTATCATATGATCACATCAAATAACCGAATAATCCATAACATCAATATGTGCGACAAAACTATCTATCCTATATCCAATAAGGTCAATCACGTAGTAACATGTTAATAGCCAAAACATGTACTGAATGTACTATTATACTAATCAAATATAATTTAGTGCTATGCACCCAAAACATCATGCATATCCAAAAATGATCAAATATCATAACATAATTTCAACAAGGTGATATAATCCATGTCCAATCATCAAATGTGAATATAGAGTTAGCAAATAAATTGAAGAAAGAAAAAGGTGGGAACTACATGAACCAAGAGATGGGAAAATCGAGTTGTGAAAATATTCCCTATTATGTGGGGTGTTGTATCAAATCTTAGAATACCCTCAAATGACCATTTGTGTACTTTTTCGTCACCTCTTTAGGAGTCCTATTATCCCTTTTTGTTGATTTTGGAAGCTACTAAAAATCAAAGGTTGGGTTTTGTTTTAGCTTGTCATTTGAGCCATGATTGAAGAAATGAATATCAACCTTCGTAAACCTCTACTATTTATACATGAAAATTGTTTACAACCCTTAGTTCGAAAAAAACTTTAACGCCCACAAAATTTTCACACGAAATCCAAGAGAAAATGAAGGTTAATTTAGAAAAATTATGGAATAAATTATTATTATTTTATTAAAGAACGACGGGATGATAAGCTAAACCTTGGTTAACAAACGATTTATTAAAAAGTAAATAAATAATAAGATTAATCCTCCAGTTAGGTTTAAAAATTTATTCTTATAATCTTAATTTAATTTGATAAAGTGGTTCCTAAAGTCATTCAAAATTTATAATAAAAGTCTAGGTACTAAATTGCTCTTCCATTTACACAAAACTATTAATTTTAATTCTCAAATATAAATGTTGTCTAAACTATTGAGGGTAAGAGTTTACTTAAATACCACTAGGTCATGACCTCTTTAACTTTTAAAGTTACTATACAAACCCAAAATTGCATGTTCTACATTGTCCAAAAATGATTACAAGAATCCCCAATGATGTTTCATGTCCTTCCAGAAGTGGTTCAAGCTCCAAAACTCATTCACAGTGTATACTTGTAGCCTAGACATCCTTATTTATCCTTCTCGCACTTTTGTTCAGCTTCTCACTTCATTTTGTGCTTGTTTTGGCCTTTAGTACTAGTACCGCCTCCCTACCCGGGTGGTGGTTCTAAAATCACTGCTCAGGAAAGGAGCGGTGGTCCCATGATCGCCACCCTACATAGGGAGGCGGTCCTTTCTACTTTTTACATATTATGTCATGTCTTTTTTTAACATGCGATGCTTCACTTAACTTCACTTTTAGGATGCATCCGTGATCCAAATTATCTAAAAATAGTTTTGATTCCTTGGTTATCCTTCCCTCTTCTATTTTTAAATAGATTTAATTAGTTAGAACTACCTCTTCTTGCCTTGTGCATGAAGGCACATCCACTCCCCAATTCTTATATATTTCATGCTTGTATTCAAGCAAAATGCCTGAGAATTTTGTGTATCTTGTATTGTATTACACGCTAAAAATATTATTAGGAACCTGCATAGCTAAGCTCGGATATCTTTTTCTATCTCTCTTCTACTTACATTGCATCCAGATAGCCTTTAAGATTCCATTTCTCAAGCGCCATGCTCGTGCTATTGTTCTTGCATTCCCAACTCCTTGGACTCATATGAACACTCGAGAAAGAAAGGAAAAAAATTAGGGGATGGATACGATACAACCAGATTTTCCAAAGCTCTTGTTTATCCAAGTTGGAATTGTGTGTTTGTTTTCTTTATTTATCAAATTGTCAATTTCAAATTGCTAGTTTCAATTACATATCAAATAGAGTAGTAAAATTTTTCATTTCAGTTAATTAGACAATCACAAGTAGATCAAATCATTATAAATCTTGCTCTTTGACATTACTAGGTAAGTTGTGGGGAATAATATCTCTCCTAGGGATATGATTTGTTCTTCACTTATGAGGTAGGGTTTAAGGTGTTTTTAATTAAACGAGGTTAGGTTTGAGATCTATATTCACACATCCACACAAGTAATTAGCTACATCTGGTTGGTTACTTGTATTTAGTTTGTTTATTAGATTAGACGCATTGTTTAAAAAATAGAAAAGATCAAAAACATTTTCTTTCATTAGATTAGTTTGCTTTCATTTATTTGTTTTGATATACTATGAAAACAAAAAAACATAGATTATGTTTCATTTGATAGTTAGTTGGCTTATTAAAATCATTTCAATTCATTTTGCATGACCATCAATGGTCCACAACAAGAGAAGATGTACAGTTGTGATCCCTTGGTCCCACAACCCAATGGGCCAAAATTGATAACTGACATTGATACAAGTTTATGTTTGATAGTTTTACGCGCACCTAGAACTTACGCTAAGAAAATAGAACAACTAAACACTCTAAATTTCACTTTGCTAATAAAGCCTATGATTATTGCACTACTCCTGGAAACAAGGTTTTATTACGCACATGATGACCATACAAGGTCCACAACATACACGAGTCTTTGTTGTGATCCTCGTGTCCCACAACATAATGTGCTGTTGACCAATTGGATATTGAAACTAGTTTTTGTACATCGGTATTTAGAACTTCACCACTTCCACCTAACATTATTGCACAATTTTCCCTATTGAACATAGGTGATGATTAGACTAACACTTTTTGGACTAGACCGAAAAATCACGCATAGTCCCTGCAGCTCCATTACGTCTCTCGTTCTCACTTTCATGACCTTGTCTAATAATCCATACAAGGCGCCCACATGTCACTTTTTGCATGTTCAAAATAAAATAAACAATCTCGATAGAGCTCACTATCGGATGGAGTCTCCAAGTGGCTATTATATCAGATCTATCCATCACACTGCTTCGAGTTAGGAGAGCATTCTTTGCCTTGGACTCACAGATCCTGATATTGCGCATTGAATATATAAGATTACCTAATTATTTTTTCATCACCACTAGACCCAAATCCTTTTGTACTCTACACCGGATGTCTAAAGCCACGACCTCAAGAGGTCGGGTGTGAAGAACGTCATGTGTTGATTTTCTATCGTAAAAAAATGGTGAACCCAGCGTGAAGAGCTAGTCTCTAAATGTTTCCACTTTTTCCATTGGCTTTCATATTCCCTTTATTCAGCAGGTATCCTTATACCCCCCGAATATGCCGAGATTCGATGAATATGGGTGACCTCTTCTAGGTTACAACATATATAATTATCAAGCAGGTGGACAACAACAGTCACCTTTTCTATCAACATGAGTAGATAATCATTCAAATGCTCAAAATATTCTCCTTCAAGGAATCACTATTGGTTCCTCTGTGTGTATTGAGGAGATTGACCAAATAATGCAGACATATCCTCATGAACAATCAATTTCTAACAACGTGACTTTCACTCGGGAATCAATTTCATCTCCTTAGGTATTGTTTCGACAAGCCATTAGGATGTAATCAGACCATCTCCCATATCTAGATGAGGAATACTTAACACGATATGCGAAGTGAACAATGATTCCCGAATATGAACTCGGGATTTCGACAGTCACAAGGACAGGTGATGTTCTCGCTTCAAAATAATAACACTACCCCTCCAAAAATGAAAACATTCACAATGAGGGATGATAGGATAATGAAAAATTCATAGCAAGATACCACACTCCTCAACAACCTCTAAACGTACAACAACAAGCACCTAAACAAAACACCGCCCCACCAATGGGGGAACCCATATTCGTGTTAGTTGATAAAGTCGGAGAGTTAGAGAATTCCCAAAATGCTTCCATTGAATTATGAACAAGTACCTACAACACACTCCAAACCTTTGGGATTTACTAATATGGATGGGCACCTTGGGTATGCCCCCTCACACCACATATGGATATCTACAATAGGCACCACCATAAGTGCATTCTCAAATGCCATGCAGCCGAAATACAATGTTCCCAAGCTTTGTGCCTTTAGCTCAATATCAAAGTGGTGAAAAACCCTAGGTACACATGTACTCTAAATCACCACAACGGGATGTGTATAGTTACTGGGTCCTTATGGTCATCCATGGGGATGCCATACTCCCCAATAAATGTTTATGCCATGTCATTTCAGCAATCTGATGTAACCTCCGCCTCCCAACAAGGATCGTCAATTGTTGAAACATATGCAATGGGGACCTATTCTGAATATCAAAGGAGACTCTAGAATTTTCCATTTGGACATTCATGCTCCCAAGGCCATTTCTTGATCTTATGAATTTCAAAGGGGAGGGTGATCCTAACACTCATATTAAAGCTTATGCAATAGCCATTCGAGATTTAATCCCGTGGTATGTGGTGGTTTGTGAAGATTTTCCCTAAGATGCTAGAAGGCATCACTCTAGACTGATACTATAGGATACCAAAGGCTTCAATAAACTCCTTGAAACAACTCGTGTCAAAGTTCATTAAGGATTTAGATATGAACAAACATTTAAGGAAAGGAATCAGGGAATTCCTTCATATCAAACAAGGGCATAATGAGTCTGCATCCCACTTCATTCAGAGGTAGTGATATCTTCTTTACTCCTCTACAAGTGCTCCAAACATGGATTAGATGGAGCTTTGTGATTTATTCCTCCACTCCCACAATAGGGAGACAAATTAAGAAGTTCAAAATTTCCCGCTAAGGAGCTACGAAGAGGTGTTTGAGGGTGCTCTCTGAATTGACCAAGCAACCATTGATAGTTGTCGTAAGACCTATGGATAAAATGGAAAGTTATTCACACCTAAGAAAAATAACCCCAGTTACTAAAATATCACGTCGAGCAATAATCAAGGACCAAAGATACTTAATAAGAATCACAGGGTTATGAATGATGGTGTCATCGACCAACTCTAGAAACCCAATGTTGTTAATTCTCGCAATAATCAAAGGAAAAAATAATTCTTGCCCTCAAGAAGCGTTGTGGATTTTAATCGTCCACAACATAAAAACAACAAAAACCCTAGAAACCAACACAAACGTAGACCCAAGGCCCTAATCAATACCGGTGGGTATCAAACCAATTCAAAACTAGGGGAAAGGGTTCCCAAGTTTTAAATATAAAAACCAACAATTGAATAATAATCATAATTATAGATCGTAACAAGGTGTAAATAAAATGCCTCAAGATTACGATCCTAATCTATATTGTGATTTCCATAGGGTTCGCACACATGACACAAGAACACATGATGCAATTGTAACAAGTTTTTACTGACTTCTTCTAGAGGATCAATGACAACAATTTTTTGAATTTTTTTGGCCAACACAACCGCACCAACAAATACCTACATGGGAATAGTATACACATGGAACACACCACTTGGAATATTTAATGATACACTCCCCATGTGCCCAAGGATGCTAGAATAGATCCCAATGGTTCAAACAAAGGTATCGTAATAGGGACAAATGATCGAGAAGCCTCAACTTCATCAAACCCACAAGTGGCACCTCCTCTCAATGACCACCAACAAAAAAATATGGGATTCACAGAGTTGGATACCGAACCTCGATTAATGGTGCCACAAGAACAAAAAATTATTATTCGCAGCCAATCCCAATCTATACAAACTATATCGGATGACATTCATGATACACTTGGAAATCCGGTAGGAGCTTATGACCTGATCAGTGATTTAACCAAGACATTTTATGAAATTTCCTTATTGGATCTGTTAAAGAATTTCCGTACTCAAAAAGTTGCTTTGTTAGAAGCACTAGGTATTGGCAATTTTATTAATGTCACCCCTCCTCTAGAAGTGTAAATCAATCACATAGACTTTGATGTTTATCCTCCAAGGCATCCTGAAATAGATGTTGGATTTGTATTCGACATCAACAAGATGCCCACATACCCTAAAATAGCTCATCGAGGTGATCCACTTTGTTTTCACAAGTTTGGATTTACATCAACTATGTAAAGCGTGCGATGATTGACGATGGGGAAGTAGTTAACACAGTCCCCTTCTCTTTTCTTCAAAAGTTAGGTTACAGGGAGACTAATTGCTCCTCGACACGAAACACGCTGAGAGGCTATGACAACCTCAAGGAAACGTCGATCGAAACTATAGTATTACCAGTCACCCTTGGGCCTAAGACGGTCCTAATCGGGTTTTTTATTATAGATCAGAAACCAAATCTAATATGATCCTTAGATGTCCTTGGATCCATCACATGAAGGAAATTCCCTCAAAAAAATTTTAGGAAGTAAGATTTCTACATTTAGGGAAGGTATTTTTAGCACAGGGTAATCCAAAACCTTTCTCCATACATTTTGTTAACTTATAGAAGAGGCCAATGGTCCACTTTGAGTTTGAGCTTCCTAAAAATAAGTTAAATAAACCTACAAGATTGATGCCATAAGAAAAGCTAGTCCCTACAACAGAGTTAGAGGACACATGGCTAATCCAAGGCATTCCGGAAGTCAATGATGAATCCTTCATCATATAGATAGTATTGTTAGGAACCAAACCAAAGATTATATAGCTATTGGAAAATGATTCGCCTATTCTTCTTTCATTTGATTCTATGGGTATGGGACATACCTTGAGACTTGGTTTTCTTCCAGAAAATGAGGTCTATATGGTCGGAGTGACTAAGGTAAAGGAAGAAGATATAAACCATGATCCAACATCCATTTTTCCAAGTAACTATTGGACTCACCATTTTGATGGAGTCAAGTTTCATTTTGGTATCAGGGAAAGTGTGATCCTTACCTCTCCTAAGGGAAGAATCCTACCTTTTTCCTTGAAATTAAACTTTGAATGCACAAATAACGGGGCTAAATAAGAGGCTCTCCTTCTTGCTCTAATTATAGCCAAAAGAATGGACGCTCTCAATATTATGGTGTTGGGTGATTCACAACTTGTCACAAATCAAATAGCTGAGATATATGAGACTAGATATGAACATCTACAAATCTACAAGATAAGAGTACTAAACGTAACGAAGGGGTTTGACTTCATATCAATTTAAGCAATTCCACATGAAAAAAACCTCCTCATAGACTCTATCACAACTTTTTCTTCCCGTTTCACTCCGAGTAGTGAGTTGGAAGACACAAAATTCACGTTCTTGGTTCATATCGAACCCTTGGTTCATAATACACCTGTAACCCCAATGTTGACATACATAGAGGCCGAGAACGAGCCTGTCATCTCATATCACGTTGACATCAATAAAGCAACTCTAGGATATCTAAACGATTTTGCATAATTACATCTAACTCATCATGAAGTTGATCTTTATCTAATCCCACATTATTCCTCCTATTTTGAAAATCCCATGGTGGAATCTTCCCCTGAAAAGGATCGTGAAATTTATGAGGTAGAAGAATAATGGAATTTAGATTTACCTCCAACCCCGCTTGAGTTCAAGGAAGGAAATGCCTCCTTGATCGAAGGAACAATTGATATAAACATTGGGATATAGGAGCAACCAAAAATATTGAAGCTAGGATCCCCTCTAACTCAAGAGGAGGTAGAAATACATATCCCGATTCTCAATGACCACAAAAATCCTTCGTGTTTAGCTAAAAAGAGATGACTGGAATTGCACCACACATCGCAGTTCACAATCTCATCACCAAGCCGATGTCAAGCCAATTAAATAAAAGTCAAGCCCCATGAAGCCAAAGGCGGCCCTCATGGTGAAAGAATAAGTGATAAAACTCCTGTAGGTAGGGTTCATCAAGCCAATTGAATACTCACAATGGGTGTCTAATATCATACCCGTTCTCAATAATAATGGAAAGATGTGCATTTATATAGAATTTAGGATATCAACAATGCTTGTTCCAAAGATGATTTCCCATTTCCATCCATCAATGTTATTATAGATGCATTATCTTGTTTTGAGTTGTTTTCTCTCATGGATGGGTTTTCGGGTACAACCAGATCAGAATCTCTAAGGAAGATCGGGCCAAGACTACTTTCATAACTCCTTGGGAACCTATTGTTACGTTGTCTTTCCATACGGGCTTTAAAGCTGTTGGGGCCACCTATTAATGATTAACAACATACACATTCCATGACCGGATCCATAAGATTGTGGAATCCTATCTAGATGACCTTTTGGCCGGGGACGGAAAGTGTTGAGATCACCCAAAGGTGCTTCCTATCATCCTTTCTCGGTTAATCAAATATAACATCACATTGAATCTAGAGAAATGTGTATTCGGTGAAACGAGAGGAAAGATTTTTGATACATCATATCTTCACGAGGGATTGATGTAGACCAAGCCAAAATCTAGGATATACAGGAAATGATTCCACTATTAGATGAGTCTCGGCATAATATGTTTTCTTGGGAAGATCGGTGCAATCCGAAGGTTTATCCCCGATTTGACCTTTTCTATCCATCCAATTAACAATTTATTAAAAATGTATTCGCATTGATTGGATAGAAGAATTTAATGAGGTGTTTGAGTCAGTTAAATGATTCTTATTGTCTCCTCCTACAATCATTCCACCAAGGTCGATCTCCCTTGATCCTATATTCATGAAGTTTGTGGATGTTTCATTGGCTCGCATGTTAGCTCAAGAAGATGATGATAAACGAGAGCATGAAGTCTATTTTATTAGTCTAACATTTCTTGATTATTATACACATTACACATAGGTGGAGAAATAATGCCTTTCTATAGTCTTCGCAATATAGCACTTAAGACATTACATGTTAAATCAAGAAACAAGGGTTATTGTTAAAATAGATCACTTACATACATTTCTCATGAAGGGTCCTTATCTAAGAAATTCGGGAGCTTCATAATTATGATGGGAAAGATTGAGTTAACATTTGTAAATCAGAAATCCATGATCAAAGGACAAATCATTGCGGATTGCTTGGCCAATAACCCATTAGACAGAGAGGTGATCTAGTAGATCTAGACTTCCCGATGATTTTGTGTATTTCGTTGAAAGCAAGCCTCCCATTTCTATATGTCTATCTACACCTGACATATTTAATTTTAGAGTGGACCATACATGCCTAGAAGGGGTGAAATCGCAACAAAGAAGGTGGTTACGTGTTAAAGCCACTAAGTATGTTATCTTGGAACAAGTTCTTTATCGTAAAGCCTTCGATGGAATTTTGTTAAGATGTGTTGACATAGAAAAATCTGAAAAGATTCTTTATGAATCACATAGCGGAATATATGGAGGTCACGCCACTACTCGGAAGATACATTGGATGGGCTATTTCGGCCCATGCTAGAACATGATGCGGTAGAAATTTGTGTGTAAATTCCATAAATGCCAAGAGTTCTCCCATGAGAATCACATAATGGCATAGGCTCTACAACCAATTGCAACCCCATGGCCCTTTTCCACATGGGGCTTGTATTTCATAGGGAAATTATCTACCTCATCAATGGATGGCCATAACTTCATAATCAAGGCCACATAATATTTTACTAAATGGGTATAATCCATGCCTCTTATTACCGTTCCTAGATCCGTAATCACAAAGTTCATTGTGGACCGAGATCATTTGTTGGTACGGGGTCCCATAGGTCATTATCTCATACAATGGAGCATCTTTCAAGAATGATGAAGTACATGAATTCTGTGAAAATTTTAAAATAAGTCATCACTGGCTTCTCTCTATTATCCTCATGCCAATGGATAAGATGAGGCTAAAAACAAGACGTTAAATTACACTCTCTTCAAGACCGTTAAGGAAAACAAATGAGATTGGTAATTAAATCTCTTTTTGGCCTTGTGGGCCTATCGAGAAATTAGTAAGAATGCAAATGGAGGTAACCCCTTTTATTTGGTGTTTGGTGCAAAAGTGATTTTACCACTTGAAGTTGAAATACCTAGTCTCCGTATCTCGCTACAAGGGATTCTAGGAGAATAAGGCTATCGAGAAGAATGACTTTATCAATTAGAAATTCTTAATGAGGCTATACTCAATCTTTGAGCGACAATGACATAGCGTATACGCTAACCGGACGGCTCAAAAATAGAATAAGAGAGTCTACCAGTGTGAAATATATGAGGGATATTTTGTCTTAAGACTTGATAGTTGGATAGAAAAAAATACCGGTGAAGGAAGGAAATTCAGACCAATGTGGTTGGGTCCATATCGAGTGATAGAAGACTACAAAAATGGGGCATTTCACTTGTGTACACTAGAGGGTGAGGAGTTTAGTGAATCCGTAAACTCTCTTCACCTAAAGAGGTACTATGCATGATTCACCAACATTTTCATATGTACATTACTATATCTACATTTCATTTTCATCAACTCGTTCATTGTGTAAAATTTGTGATCAAGGGACTTATTCTTATAAAGAACTCCTAAAAACTTCTAAAAAGAAAAAACAAAACATTCAAATCATATCTCTTCAAATTTCCATGGTCTCATAAATTGTTTTTGAATCATTTCATCACCCAAATAGGATAAGAAAAAGTTTTGATTGTAACCATACCGAGGCGTACATACTTGGTTCTACCTTTGTTCTCTGTCTAGATTAGGTGTCTTTTCCTATAGTCTGTTCTATAAGCTCCATGGTGTCACATCTATTTGGTATACATCTCTTTAGAAATAAGAACATTCTAAACACTTTGCATAAATAAACTTAAGTCAAATGTAAATCCACATAAAAATTTATTTTACACATTTCTTTTCCCTACCAACCTTCATTTTTGAGCCCGCATCTCATACTAGTGATGTAGGGTTGGGAAAGGAGAGGAATGCCTTTACTCGCATATCACTTTTCCTTGGTGATGAGCCCATGATTCCTACTAGGAGCATGGGGTGATGAGGTTGTCAATCCTCTCCATTAATAATATAAGTCCAGGCTAGTGTTTGATGACTGCATGCATTAAGAGAAAAAAATCTTTGAAAAATATCTCTGTTAAACACAATCCAAACTTGCATAAAATAAATCACACATGTAGAAATGTAAATGCACACTTGTATAAATAAGTTTTTCATGAAGGAAACACACTTGAATTAATGAAATTTATAAATTAAAATAAACGAAAGATAAATCGAGACACTGCAGTTCACAACATAAATTTTACTGAGAAAGAAAGATCACATAACATGAAATCAAAAATTTACAACAAAAGGAAAACTACTGAATAAAGAACTGAACATAAAACATTGATCCTTATTCCTTGGAATGAGTGGCCAGCTCATCCCGCGGAAGAAGACTTAATTCATAATTTCAAACTTAATTCAAAACCTGCAGAATAATTTCACTCAGAAGAATGAGAGAATGGATCTATTATTCTTGGTAGGAAAAATTACATATATGAGTGTGGAAGGTTGCATTTATAAGTTATGCATCTAACCAACTTCTTTTTTGGGAAATACAATATAATTTATCTTTATTCAAATTCTAACAACTAAAATTTCCATCTCCTCCAAATATCGAGAGAGATATATTATTAGAGTCAAATCTTATCTTGCTTATTTTAGGAAGATTTGATCCCAGTCGTCTCCTTGCTCTTTGGTAACAAGAATCACAATGATTTTATTTTCCTAAGTTATTGCGAGGATAATTTTCCTCAAAACATTACTTTGACCAAATACCTATCCTATATTTCCATTTGACTTTGCTATTTTTGTTTGTGGAACTTTTGGTGCTCGTTTGATACACTTTCCCCTTGGACTATAGCTCACTAAAAGTTAGATTCATTTTTATTGGTAAAACTTGTAGCAAATATGAATATAGTTTTGTTTAAACACATTTCTATGAAAAAAGCCTCTCTCAGATTTTAAATTTGACTTTTTTGTTTCTAGCAGTGGAACTTTTGGTGCTCGTATGATACACTTTTCCCTTGGACTGCAGCTCACTAAAAGTTAGATTCCTTTTTATTGGTAAAACCTGTAGAAAATATGAATAAATTTTTTTCTAAACACATTGTTATGAACAAAACCTCTCTCATATTTTCCATTTGACTTTGTTGTTTCTGGTTGTGGAAATTTTAGTGCTCGATTGATACACTTTTCCTTGGACTACAACTCACTAAAAGTTATATTTCTCTATATTTATAAAACTTGTAGAAAATATGAATGAGATTGTTGCTAAAAAAAATTATATGAACAAAAACCTCTCTCATATTTCCCATTGGATTCTTTGATTATTCACAATTCCTCATTTTATGTAGGTTCCAAAACTAAAACTGCAAGTTCCGGAACTAAAGCGCAAGCTCCAAAGCTAACTCTAATTGTTCCGGAGCTAACTCCAATTGTTTGAAACTAAATCTGCAAGTTCCAAAATTTAAAACTGCAAGTTTTGGAGCTAACTCCAATTGTTTGAGCTAACTAAAAACATATATAACTTTTGCACACGATATCGGATTGAGATGATTATTTTTTTGAACTTGCATAATTTTTAAGAGGAATTTAGATATGAAATCATATTTAAGTTTATATATACTATTCATTATCGATTCAACTTTTCCTAGAACTAGCACTATCTTTTCTTTATGGCATGCATACACAAGACTTTGCATCTGTAAAAAAAATCAATGGGATTATTCAACAAAATACTTATAAAGAAGGAACAAGATATATATCCTATATTCTATCTCAAGAAAACTATAAGTTCGTAGATTACATTTAAATCCACTTTCAAAGGTAACTTATAAGGACAAAATAATGGTAATTTATGGCCAATTTATGGCCTCATCAAGGGGCAAGGTGTAGGAGGTCTCATTGAAAAACTTGAAATTTAGAAACAAATCATTCAAATATTGTGCAATCATGAGTTAAATAGAAAGTGGGTTAGATGTCAAAAAATCCAAAAGAGTTTGAACCCTCAAAACTAGATTTAGTCAACCAAGTGGCCATCTACAGATCTAATTCTAGATAAACTACAAAGCAATTCACATTCTAAACTATGATGTATCTTAAGGAGAGTAAGGTTGTAGCATCTCAATTTTTTTCTTCCAAACCATTTCCTTTCTTTCATCACTACCATTCAATAAATTTTCATAACTTGTGCCTTTTCTAGCTTTTGGTGTTGAGCACTCACATCTTCTTGGTTGCATGGAGTTAGTAGTGGGGCAAGTACATTCACTTATCATATAATTATGTCACCATGTTTTTACAAGACAATATGAAGTACCAAATATTTCTTAAAGAAACTAAAAATTCAATATTACATCATGTTTGCATTATCATATATCAACATTACAAAATACAAAAAAAGAAATCATTTTGTTATCATTCATGTCCACCGCACACATTCTAAAAAACATAGAAAAGTGAAAGTTCTAAACATCAAGAGTACACATGTGAGACAAGAAAAAGGAAGTCAACTCAAATACAATGAATTACCAAAAAAAAAAAGAGTCTATATATATAATGGTGAGTCAAGTTTGTATATAATGCCATCATGCACTAGGCATGGTAAAATTATCGCAATGAGCCGGAATATACAAAAAAATTATATAGTGCTCAAAAAAATGGTAAAAATGCAATAAAAGGCCCATGGCCCGTCAATCCTCGTGGGGTACCTCATATGGTGCACGACCACGTCCATGGCTCCGACCGTGGCTGCGACGATGTTGAGAATGCACCATATGGTGCAAGTGTCTTTGTGGTGATGGCTACTGCGCAATTGTCTCATTGCAAGAATGGATCGCCTCACCATTCACTCATCGGTCTTATACCCGACCACTTGGGTATGAAGGGAGGTCACTACCTCTGCTATCATCTAAATAGGTGAAAATACGTCATTGTTTACGCCATATGCAAGTGGATGGCCCGAGTCATTCGGGTCAAATTAGCCAGGTATTCCAAAAAGGTATCGTAGGTTGTCCACACACACTCATTGGATAAGCTCACGCCACTCCTATGCAAAGCGATTACTACAAGAAAGAAAATAAGAAGAAATAATGAGTTAGAAAACTAAAAAACAAAATCAAAGTACCAAACTAAAAATCCAAAATAACAAGCTTAAGAGAAGAGTATTAAACATACTCAGATCACCGGGAATCTAGATAGGTTCAGTGGCTACTATTACTGCTAGTGGCTACGGGGTCTCCCCATAGCTAGAGGAGAAAATATGTTCTATCACAGATTCGTTATCTCCCTCTCCATCTCGAGGAAGTGGTCCCTCCCAGACCAATTTCTCTCTTTCTGCACTCGCCTCCTCATGTGTTACCCTCAATATATCATGAGTATCATGCCACTCAGGGTCCCTCTTCTCCTTCTCCATATGGGTTGCCTCACCACCCTCACCCCCATACCCCTCATCCTCTATCTCCTCTACAACCAATTCCTCCCCGATCTCATCTTTGGTGTGCTCCTCAATATCGAGTCAACATCAATAGGCTCATTCTCCTCTCCGTTGAGAACAAGAGCGGCCGCGATCCAAAGTAAGGGCACTTGAGGGGCACTAGATACCCATCAAGCATGGACCACACACTTGACTGCTATAGGTACACCTGGGATAACCACAATCTAATCGGGATCACCCCTAGGGCCTCCTGAATAGTCCTATAAACCGGAACCACTGGAGGAAGCATGTCAACATAGGGGAGGCCTAACTACCGGGAAACCCGGTTGAAATGATGAGTCTCGAATATCCCGGCCCCGATAACTAATCGTCATGTGGTGGAACATGATACCTTTGTTGTCACCTCTTATCCCCATAATCCTGCCATATCCTGGAAGGGTGTGGTAACCATTTTCGGTGTAGTCGAAGAGGCCTTTGGCTGGTGTGGAATCCTAAAACCGACATAACTATCCACCTCGGTGATTGGATAGCCCCCGGGTCCAACACTAGTATTCCCCTTCCATAAGGGGTGATGCACTCATAGACCCAACTCATAACAAGAGTGGGGTGGCTCACTTGATCGTCCCCGTAATATGAATACCCGGACAAGTCGTGATAGGTAGTCTCTAGGATGTCTACCCCTGTGTATATATGGCCATGTCACTTGATCTTTGTAATAATAGGAGCCCCGTAGTAAATGAGGGTGTTAACCCCTTGTCCCCGATCAATTGTGAGGACAAGATGCCCATAATGGCTCTACGGATGATAGGAATAGGAGTAGTGGCAATGGACCAAACCTTTATTCCCTTCTTCAAACCAAATGAAACAATGATGTCTCCCATGTACATGGCCCACTGAGTCATCACAAACCTAGATCATGTTGTCTCCGAGTTAGTATCCTTCCAAGTCTCGGGAGCCGAGAATTCAAGTATACATCCTCCGGGGTAATGGTCCACTCACCCCTCACACATGGAAACAAGAAAGTGTTCCAATCTGCATCTCTATAGGAAAACAAGTCACACATGATGCAACTTGAAGAAATGACATGGGGCACCCAAGAAATCCTCTAAATTTCTTCCCTTTGAATTGTATCCATCTCACCCCGGGTCAAATGATCCAAAATCCTGGGAGCCAATCACACACCATCTCCCGACTCTAGCATATGTACTCCTCATTCCTCTACATTTACCAAAACATGGAAAAATAACAAGTTAATAATGTACATCTAAGGATAAGCTCACCAAAAACATTGCAAAACATAAAAATCAAAACAAAATAAAATTAGCATGCATTTTGGTCATTACTGCTCGAGAACTTCCACCCGCTTTGGGAGGTGGTCCTGGACCATTTTACCAAATATGTCTTTAACCCTAAAAATGCTCAAAACACAAAAATTACCATTTCAAAAAAAAAAAACTACACTATGGTCCCACTAGAGACTCATTTAAGACAAAAATTTCAAAAATTATCCCCCTAGGTAAACTTTTCAACATTTTTACTTTTTAGGTATGAAAAGACAAAAGTGAAAAAAATAACCTTAGACGGCTACGGTCGATCTCATGCTCACTGAGGCATGATCACAATGTTATAATGGTCATTTTGGCTATACTCTTGTCAAAAATGGTCATCATGCGGGTCTAAATCTCCGAATTCACCAAATCGAAATGCACAAATTAATTGGAATATGGGTTTTTATATATATATATATACATTGTTTTAACCTCGTTTTGAGTATGTGTGTTCACGGGGTTAGAGCGTAGGTTTAGGTATATTGCTATATCCCCACACAAATAGTAAGTCCTCTTTTCATTTTGATTGAGTGTTTGTTTTTGGTATTTTATCTATCTCGCACTTGAGTCTCATCTTCCTCTTGTAGGTAGCGAGAGTTTGGATGACGACGTTTTGACACACAAGCATGTCAGGTATAGCTTATAACTCCCCATTTCGGGAACCCCATACTCATATTCTACGTTTTGTGCCTTTACATGGCTAAGATGATTTCTCGAGGGGGAAATATGTATGCACCCAAAATTACAGGTGCTACATTATCGAGAAAATGATTACAAGAATCCACAATGATGATTCATGTCCTTTTAGAAGGTGTTTGAGTTATGAAACCCATTTCAAAGTGTATATTTGTAGCCTAGACATATTTACTTGGACTTCCCACACTTTTGTTTAACTTCTCACTTTGTTTTGGACTTGTTTTGACCTTGCCACAGGACCGCCGCCCTTCCTAGGTGGCGGTTCTGAACTCGCCACTTAGGCAAGGCGGCGGTCCTGCCCGCTTTTTCCATTTTTCATCATGTGTGTTTTTAAAAAGTAGATGAAATCATCAGAAAGCTTGCTCTCTAAAAATGTCGGGAAGTTGTGGGGAATAATATATCTTCTAGGTTTAAAATTTGTTCTTTACTTCGAGGTAGGGTTTGAGGTGTTTTTGATTAAATAAGGTTAGGTTTTGGATTTAGATTCACACATCCACACAAGTAATTAGCTACATCTAATTGATTATTTGTATTTAGTTTTTATTAGATTACACACATTGTTCAAAAACTAGAAAAGATCAAAAAATTCCTTTCGTTAGATTAGTTTCATTTCATTTCTTTGTTATGATATCTTGTGAAAACAACAAAACCATAGATTAGGTTTCCTTTAATAGTTAGTTGGCTCATTAAAATCATTTCAATTAATTCCACATGACCATCAATAGTCCGCAAAAAGAGAAGGTGTATAATTGTGATCCTTGGTCCCATAACCCAATGGGACGGAATTGATAATCGACATTAATACAAGTTTACGTTTGCGTTTATACGCATACCAGTAACTTACTCGAGAAAATAGAAGAACTAAACATGTTAAACATCGTTTCTAATCAATCCTACCATTATTGGGTGTCTCCTCGCAATAGGGTTTGATTACGTGCATGACCATACAAGGGCCACAACCTCCACAAATATTTTGTTGTTATCCTCAAGTCCCATAACCCAACGGGCCTATTAAATAATTGGATATTGACACTAGTTTGTGTACATTGTTATTTAGAACTTCACCACTTCCACTTGATTATTGAACAATTTTCTCAGATTGAACATAGTAGCCGATTGGGCTAAGAATTTACGGAATAGACCGCAAAATGACCCATAGTGCTTGTGGCTCCATTACGACTCTCATTCTCTCTTTCATGACCTTGTCTGGAAATCCATACGATGCACCCATAGGTAACTTTCTACATGTTCAACAACAAATAAACAGAATCTCGACAGAGCTTGATATCGACTGGAGTCTCCGAGTAACTATTATATCAGATCTATCCATCACACCACTTGGTTTAGGAGAGCATTATTTTCCTTGTACTCACAGATCCTAATATTACTCATTAAAGATATAAGATTACCTAATGAGTTTGTTCATCACCGCCACACCCACATCCACTTCTACTCTACACGGGTCTGTCTCGGCACAACCTCGGGAGGTCGGGTGTGAAGAAGGTCATGTGTTTATTTTCTTTTTTAAAAATATGGTGAACCCGACATGAAGATCTATTATATAAACATTTTCTCTTTTTCCATCCAATTTCATTTTCCGTTTATTCAACGGCTATTCTTATACCCCCGAATATGTCGGGTTTCGATGAATACGGTTGACCCATTCCGGTTAACACACACACACACATCAAGAAGGTGGATAAAAATAGTTGCAATCACTCTCAACATGGGCAGATAATCATTTAAATGCTCAACATCCTCTCCTTTAGCGAATCAATGTTGGTTCCTTTGTGGGTATTGAGGAGCTTGACCAAATCACATAGACATATCCTCATGAACATTCAAGTTCTAACAACATGAATTTAATCTGGGAAGTAAGTTAATCTCCTTGGGTATGGTTTCGATAACCCATTAGGATGCAACCAATCAGAACAGCTCATGCATTTAGATGAGCAATACTTAGCACAATACACCAAGAGTGAACAAAAATTCAAGAGTATGAACTGGGATTTTGATAGGTCACAAGGACATGCTGATATCCTACTTCAAAATAATAACACTCCCCTCCAGGTAAAAGAAAACATTGCCAACGAGGGGTGGAAGCATAGTGAACAATTCATGGCAGGATACCACACTCCTCAATAACTTCCAAAAGTACAAAAAAATCACCTAAACAAAACACCACCCCACCAATGGGGGACGTCATCTTCACGTTAGTGTAAAAATTCAGAAAATTAGAGCTTGCCCAAAATGCTCAAATTTCATGCGTAGGGAAAGCAAGAACTTCTCATTATCCATTGAATTGTGGGCAGGCAAGTACCGCAATGTAAAATCCTCCAATTTATATGGGAACTCCAAATCCCAAGGATTGAGAACAGGATGAATACCATGGGTATGACCCCTTATGCCACATATAGACATCAGTCAAAAGTGCATTCTCAAATTCCATCCCATCCAAATGCAACATTCCCTAGCTTCATTCCTTCACTCCATATCAAAGTGGTCAACCCCCACGCACACATGTACTCTAAATCACCACAAGGGGATGTGTACACTTACAGGTCCTTATGGTCATCCAAATGGGATGCCATATGCCCCAAAAAAAAAATTACGCTTTTCCATTTTAGCAACCGATGCAACCTCCACCTCCCCATCAAGGATCTTCAATGGTTGAAACATATTCAATGGGGACCTATTCTCGAATATCTAAAGGATCCTCTAGACTTTTTCATCCGGACAATCATGTTCCTAATTCCCTTACCGATCTTACAAATTTCAAAGGGGAGGACAATCCTAACGCTCATATCAAAGCTTACGCAATGACCATTCGAGAGCTTCTCCGTGGGATGCTTTGATTATTGTGAATATTTTCCCTAAAATGCTAGAAGACATCGCTCTCAATTGGTACTACACGATACCAAAGGTTTCAATACACTCATTCAAACAACTTGTGTCTGAGTTCATTAAGGATTTTTGATATGAACAAAATTTTAAGGACAAGAATTTATGAATTCCTTCATATCAAACAAGAGCATAACGATTCTATAGCCCACTTCATTCAAAGGTGGCGCATGGTGTTCTTTACTCCTCTAAAATTATTTCAAACATGGATCAGATGGAGATTTGTGATTTTTTCTTCCAGTCGCTCAATATGGAGAAAAAGAAATAAGTTCAAAAGTTCCCACTAAGGAGCTACGAAGAGGTGTTGGAGGGTGTTCTCTCAGATTGACAAGCGGTCATTGACCATGGTCATAAGACTTATGGAGCAAATGGAAAGTTAGTCACTCCTAAAAAAACCTAGTTACTCCAATAACATGAGAAATAATCAAGGACCAAAAATACTTAATAAGAATCATGGGGTTATGAATGATAGTTTCACTAACCCACCCAAGAAACCCAACGTTGTTAATTCTCCCAACATAGGTACCACAAACAACAACAATAAAAACAATGCCAATAATAAGAGAAACTATAACTTCTCGCCCTTAGTAAACGCTGTCGATTTTAATCATCCTTAGAAACAACAACAACAACAAACTCAACATTCAACACAAATGTAGACCTAAGGCCCCAATCAATACCTAGGTGGGTATCTAAATAAATTCCAAAACTAGGGAAAGGGCACCCAAGTTTTAACTATAACAACAAAAGATCGAACAATAATCATAATTTCATACCACAACAAGGTACAAATCAAAAGCCTCGATATTACGATCCCGATCTATATTGTTATTTCCATAGGGTTCATGGGTATGAATTAAGAACATTTCACGATTGCAAAAAGTTTTTATAACATTTTTCGATGATTAACGAGAATTATTTGTTGATATGTTTTTGCAAACCCATCCGCGCCAACTCAAAACACCTACATGGGACCGATATCCTTACAGAACACACAAATTTCGAGAATATTTAAAGATACTTTCCCCATATGCCCAAAGGAGGGTATAATAAATCCCAATGGTTCAAAAAAAGGTATCGTAATAGGTACCAATGATTGTGAAGCCTCAAATTCGTGAAACCCACAAGTGGCACCTCCTCACGACAGTGACTACTAGCCAAAACAAATTGTGGGATTGGTAGAGTTGGACACCTTGAACCTCACATTAATGTTTCCATAAGAATCAAATATTATTCTTCAAAGCCAATCCTCGATATATCTGGATATATCGGATGACATTCATGATACACTACGAATGCCGAAGGATCGTATGACCGATCGAGTGATTTAACAAAGAACTTGTCTCACATTTCCTTCTTAGATCTCGTTAAAGAATTCCCCGCTCACGAGCTTGATTTCTAGAAGCACTAGGTCTTAGTCATTTTATTAGTGTTACCCATCCTCTAGAATCAAAAATAAATCACATAGACTTTGATGTTTATACTCCAGGGCAGCCTAAAAGAGATGTTGGATTTGTATTCGACATCAACAAGATGCCCATAGATGTTGAAATAGCTCTTAGAGGTGATCCGGATTTGTTTTTTCAAGTTTGGATTTACAACAACTATGTAAATCGTGTGATGATTGATGATGGGGAAGAATTTAACATAGTCCCCTTCTCTTTTCTTCAAACGTTAGGTTACGGGGAGATCAATTTCTCCTCGAAACGAAACATGTTGAGAGGCTATGACAACCTCAACGCAATGTCGATCGAAACTATAGTATTTCAAGTCATCCTTTGGCCTATGATGATGCTAACTAAGTTTTATATTATAGATTAGGAAACAAACTATAATATGATCCTTGGTCATCCTTGGATCCATCGCATGAAGGTAATTCCCTCAACTTTGTTTCAGGAAGTCAAATTCCTACATTTAGGGAAGATATTTATGGCATAGGGTGATCCAAAACCCTTCGACATACATTTGGATAACTTAAAGAAGAGGCCAAGGGTCCATTTTGAGTTTGATCTTCCTACAAATTAGTTAAATAAACCTAAAAACTCAATGCCGAAGAGAAGTTGGTCCCTACAACAAAGTTAGAGGTCACGGGGCTAATAGAAGGCATTCGAGCAGTCAAGGATGAAACCATCATCATAAGCGGCAGTATTGTTAGGAACCACATCAAATATTGTTCAGCTATTGGAATAGGATTCACATGTTCTTCTTCCATTTGATTCTATGGGTATGGGAAATACCCGGGAATCGGTTCTTTACCAGCAGATGAGGTTTGTATGGTCGAAGTGACTAAGGTAAAGGAAGAAGATAGAAATGATGATTCAAAATCCATTTTTCCAAGTAAGCTGTTGGACTCTCTATTTCAATGGAGCCAAGTTTCATTTTGGTGTCGGGGTAGGTGTGATCCTTACCTCTCCCGAGGGAATAATCCTAGCTTTTTCCTTCAAATTCACAAACAACGGGATTGAATATGAGGCTCTCCTTCTTGGTCTCATTATAGCCAAAATAATGGGCGCTCTCAATATTAGGGTGTTGGGTGCTTCACAACTGGTCGCAAATCAAATATCGAGAAATATGAGACTCGAGCTAAACATCTAAAACTCTAAAAGACAACAATGCTAAACCTAACGAAGGGGTTTGACTTCATATCAATTGAAGCAATTCCACATGAAAAAAACCTCCTTGTAGACTCTATAGCAACTTCTACTTCCCGTTTCAATCTGAGTAGTGAGTTGGAAGACAAAAAATTCACAGTCTCGGTTCGTGCCAAACCCTTGGTTCAAGCCAAATTCTAAGGCAATTAAACAAAAGTCAAGACCCATGAAGCCGAAAGTGGCCCTCATGGTGAAAGAAGAAGTGATGAAACTCCTTTAGGTAGGGTTCATCAAGCCAATTGACTACTCACAATGGGTGTTTAATATTGTCCCTTTTGTCAAGAAAAATGGAAAGATCTGCATTTGCATAGATTTTTGGGATATCAACAAAGCTTGTCCCAAAGATGATTTCCCATTTTCATCCGTCGATGTCATTGTATATGCAACAAATAGTTTTGAGTTGTTGTCTCTCATGAATGGGTTTTCCGGGTAAAACAAGATCGAATATCTAAGGAAGATCGGCCAAGACTACTTTCATTACTCCTTAGGGAACCTATTTTTACGTTGTCATGCCATTCGGGTTTTAAAATGCCAGGGCCACCTACCAACGAGAAATGACATACATATTCCATAACCTTATCCATAAGATAGTGGAATCCTATGTGGATGAAATTTTGGCTAAGCCCGAGAAAGTGTTGTGATCACCCAGAGGTGCTTTTAGCCATCCTTTCTTGCTTCATTGAATATAGAATCACATTAAATCCAGAGAAATATGTATTTGGTGTAACGGGAGGCAAGTTTTTGGGATACATTATATCTTCATGAGGGATTTATGTAGACCCTGCCAAAATGTGGGCTGTAATAGAAATTATTCAACCATCAGACAAGTCTAGCATCAGATATTTTCTTAGGAAACAATGTGCAATCCGAAGGTTTATCCTTGATTTGACCTTTGTTATTCATCCAATCAACAATTTGTTGAAAAATGATTGCTACATTGATTGGACGAAATAATGTCACAAGGCATTCGAGTCGATTCTGAGGATTCTTATTGTCTCCTCCTACACTCATTTCACCGAGGTCGATTGCCCCTTGATCATATATTAATTTGATATAGATGTTTCGCTAGCCTACATGTTAGCTTAAGAAGATGATGATAAATAGGAATGTGTAGTCTATTAAACAAAGTCGAACATTGTTTGATTGTGAGATTTTTTACGCAAAGGAAGAGAAATAATTCCTTGTTATAGTCTTCGTGACAAAGCACTTAAGACATTACATGCTAAAGCAAGAAACAAGGGTTATTGTTAAAACATATCACTTCTGGAAATTTCTAACATAGGGGTCCTTAACTAAGAAAGTTGGTTGCTTCATAACTCTAATGGGTGAGTTTGAGTTAACATTTACAAATCAGAAATCCATCAGAGGAAAAATCATTGTGGACTGGTTGGTCGACAACCCATTGGATGGAGGTGATCTAGTAAATCTAGACTTCCCCAATGAGTGTGTGTATTTTTTGAAACTAGGCCTCCCATTTCGTATGTATGTCTGTGGTACACCGACATCATTAATTTTGTAGTGGACCATACATACCGGAAGGGGAGACATTGAAAAAAATAAAGTGGTTACGTGGTATAGCTGCTAAATATGTTAACTTGGAACAAGTGCTCTATCGTAGAGGCTTTGGTGGAATGTTGTTAAGATGTGTTGACATAGAAAAATCTGAAATGATTCTTTATGAATCACATACCGGAATATGTGGAGGTCAATTTTGTGGCCTTGCTACTACTCGTAAGAAGATACATTGGATGGAATATTTATGTCCCATGCTAGAACATGACGCAATAGATTTTGTGCATAAATTCCATAAATGTCAAGAGTTCTCCCACGAGAACCACATACCTGCATAGGCTATGTAACCAATTGCAACCACATGGCCCTTTTCCAAATGGGGTCTAGATTTCATAGGGAAATTATCTCCCTCATCAATGGATGGCCATAACTTCATAATCCCGACGACATTATATTTTAGTATGTGGGTAGAATCCATGCCTCTTACTACTGTGCTTGGATTTGTAATCGCAAAGTTCATTATGAACCAGATCAATTATAGGTAGGGGGTCCTACAAGTCCTTATCTCGAACAATGGCACATCTTTCAAGAATGATGAAGTACATGAATTGTGTGAAAAGTTCAAAAAAATTCATCACACGCCTTCTCTCTATTATCCTCAAACCAATGGATAGGTTGAGGCTACAAACAAGATGTTAAAGTCCATTCTCCTCAAGATCGTCAAGGAGAAAAAACGAGATTGACATTTAAATTTATTTCGGCCTTTTGGGCCTATCAGGACATCATAATAATGCCAATGGGGGCAACCCCTTTTCTTTGGTTTTTGTTGTAGAATTGGTTTTACGCATCGAATTTGAAATACCTAGTCTCGTATCTCATTGCAAGGGATTGTAAGAGAAGAAGGATATCGAGAAGCGTGAATTCCTCAATTAGAAAGTCTTGATAATGATAGACTCAATGTTGAGATGCGTCATAACATTTACGCCGACTAGATGCCTCAACAATACAACAAGAGAGTCTACAAGTGTGAAATATATGAGTGATATTTGGTCTTAAGACTTGATATCCAGATAGAGTGAAATCTTTGGAGAAGGAAAGAAATTCGAGACCTAGGTAGTTGGGTCTATATCTAGTGATAGAAGACTAGAAAATGGGGCATTTCTCCTATGTACATCAGAGGATGAGGATTTTAGCGAAAATGTAAACTCTCTTAACCTAAAGAGGTACTATGCATGATTCAACAACATTTTCATATGTACATTCTGCATTTGCATTGCATTCTGTAAAAATTTTGATCAAGGGACTCATTCTTATCGAAACCCCTAGAAACTTCTAAAAAGCAACAACAAAACATTCAAATCATATCTCTTTAAATTTTCATGGTCTCATCAATTGTTTCCAAATCATTTCATCACCCAAATAGGATAAGAGAAAGTTTTGACCATAACCATACCAAGTCCTACATACTTGGTTCTACCTTTAGCCACTCTCTAGATTAGGTTTCTTTTCCTATAGTCCTTTCTAGAAGCTTCATGGTGGCACACCTATCCCATATACATCTCTTTGGAAATAAGAACAATCTAAACATTTTTCCTAAATAAATAAGTCAAATGAAAATCCACAGAAATTTTTTAGTTTACACATTTCTTTTCCTTACCAACCTTTGGTGTGTAACTTGCATCTCTTAATGGTGATATAGGGTTAGGAAAGGAGAAGAATTCCCTTACTCGCTGATTCCATGTCCATGGTGATCGATCCATGCTTCTACTTGGTAGCATGGGGCAAGGTGTAGGGGGTGTCATTGAAAAACTTGAAAGTTAGAAACAATTCATTCTAATATTGTGCAATCATGAGTCAAAAACAAAAGTGAGTTAGATGTCCAAAATCCAAAAGAATTTCAACCCTCAAAACCATATTTTTTCAACCAAGTGGCCATCTACAAATCTAAGTCTAGATAAACTGGAAAGCAATTCACATTATAAACTAGGAAGTAGCTTGAGTAGGGTAAGGTTGTAGTGTCTCAATTTGGTTTTTCCAAACCATTGTATATATCTCATCACTATCATTCAACAATTTTTCATAACATATGCCCTTTCTGGCTCTTGGTGTTGAGCCCTCACATCTTACTAGTTGTGTGGAGTTAGGACTTGGGTAAGTACATTCACTTATCATATCATTATGTCACCATGTTTTCCAAGACAATATTAAGTACCAAAGATTGATTAAAGAAAAAAATTCAACATTACATCGTGTTTGCATTATCATATATCAACATTATAAAATACAAAAAAAAAGAAATCATTTTGTTATCATTCATGTCCACTGCACATGTTTTGGAAAGCATACAAAATTGGAAATTCTAAACATCTAGAGTACACATGTGAGACAAACCAAAAGGAAGTCAACTCAGATAAAATGGATTACCGAGCCAAAAAGAAGAGTCTGTATATATAATGGTGAGTTAAGTTTGTATACAATGCCATCATGCCCTAGGCGTGGTCAAAATGCTCGCAATGAGCTTGAAATATACAAAAAAATCATATAGTGCCTAATAAAATGGCAGCAAAGCATTAAAAGGCCCATTTCCCATCAATCCCTGTGGGATCCCTCATATGGTACACGCGCATCTCCGGGACTTCTACTATGGATGTGATGACATTGAGAATGCAACGAATGGTGTGAGTACTCGTGGTGGCAACCACTAGCTATGGTCTCACTTCAAGAATGGCTCTGCCTCATCAGTCAGTCAACGATCTCATACCCGGCCACCTGAGTATGAAGGGAGGTCAATACCTCTCGATGTCCTCCAAACAGGGAAAACACATCAGTGTGGCTACCGGCGCTAGTGATTAGCCTTATTCATCGCTCAACTCGGCTCAGGTCTTCCTCAAAGGGATCAACAGGGGTTTCCATGCACACCCATTGGATAATCTCATGTAACTCCTATGTAGTCACCTTTGTAAGAAATAAAATAATAAGAAACAAGGAGTTATAAAACCACAAAAAAAAATTACCAAACTAAAAACCCAACTAACAAGTTCAAGAGAAGAGTATTAAACATACTCGGATCTTCATGCATCTAGGTAGGGTCAGTCACTACTGCTGATGCTGGTACTTGTGGGGCCTCCCCAAATCTGGAGGTGAAACATTGTCCTATCATACACCAGCTTCTCATTGAACACGGACCACATGCATAATCGTAGTATAGGTACACCTAGGATAACCACAATCTTACCAATATCTCCTCTAGGTACCTTTTAGGCCTCCTGAATAGTCCTTTAAATTGACACCCTTTGGTGGGAGCATGTCAACATATGGGAGACTTAATTCTTTGGGAACCTAGTAAAAGGATGAGTCTCAACTCTTATGACCCTATCAAATAACTATTTTATGGTGGAGCAGTCTACAAGAGTATCATCATCTTCTGTCCCCATAATCCTACCATATCCTGGTAGGGTATGGAAACCATATCTGATGTATTCAAAGAGGCCACTAAGCGATGTGGCATCCTAAGAACCAACATAGCTATCCTCCTCACTGCCTAGATAGCCCTTGAGTCCAATAGTGGTATTCCCCTTCCATAATGGGTGATATGGTCATCAACCTAGCTCATAAAAAGAGTGAGGTGGCTCGTGATCGTCTTTTGTAATCCGACTACCCTATAAAAGTCATGATATCCCTAGGATGTCTACTCCTTAGGTGTATATATGGTCATGCCCTAGATCCGTGCAAGTAATAGGAGCGTAGCGAAGTAAAGGAGGTAGTCAACCCCCTTGTCCTCGATCAATCATGAGAACAAGATGTCCATGATGGATCTATAGATAATAGGAATAGGATCGGTGACAATGGATCGAACCTTTATTCCTTTATTGTAACCAAATGAAACAACGATGTCTCCCACGTAGGTGGTCCACCGAGTCATCTCAGCCCCTAGATCCTACTAACTCCAGATTCGGTCTCCTTCGAGTATCGGGATCCCGGGAATGAAGTATACGTCCTCTAGGGTAATGGTCCACTCACCCCGGCACTTAAGCAACCGAGAAAGTGTTATGTTCTACATCCCATGAGTAAAAAAATCACACAGGATGTGAATTGAAGGAGTGACATGGGGCACGCAAGCAATCCTCCAAATGCCCGCAATTTGAAGTGTATCCATCTCACCCTAGGTGAACTGATCCAAAATCCTAGTCGCCAAATACACTCCATTTCTTGACTCTAGTGTATGTATTCCTCCTTCTACATTCACCAAAACATGGAAAGATAGCAAGTTAGTAATGTACATCCAAGGATAAGCTCACAAAAACATTACAAAACATCAAAAGAAAATCAAGTTAACATCCATTTTGGTCCTTCTATTTGCAAACAGCCACCCTGTGTAGGGCGGCAGTTCAGGACCACCGCCCAGTGTAGGGTGACATCCTGTGACCATGGCCCAACTTTGGGAGGCGGTCCTAGACGATTTTAAAAATGTCTTTTACCCTAAAAATGCTCAAAAACACAAAAAAATTACCATTTCGAACAAAACAAAAGACTTCCCTATGGGCACCCCCTTAGAGACTCATTTAAGACAATTTTTTTTGAAAATAATCCCCCCTAGCTAAACTATTCAACATTTTTGCATTTTAGGTGTGAAAAGAAAAAAGTGAAAAAAACCAACCTTAGATCGTGTTGGTCGATCTTGCACTCGTAGAGGCATGATCACAATCTTGTAATGGTCATTTTGTCTGTACTCTCATTGAAAATAGTCACCATGGGTCTAGAGCTCCAAATTCACCAAATCGGAAATACACAAATGAATTGGAAAATGAGCTTGTTTTGATATATGTACATTGTTTTAACCTTGTTTTGAATATGTGAGTTCAAAAGGTTAGAGCATAGGCGTACGTATATCTCTATATCCCAACACAAATGGTAAGTCCTTTTGTCATTTTTATTTAGTATTAATTTTTTTGTATTTTATCTATCTCGTGATTGAATCTCATCTTCCTCTTGCATGTAGAGGGAGTTTGGATGACGATTTTTGACACACGGGCATGTCAGGTATAGCTTCTAACTCCCCATTTCGGGAATTCCATACTCCGACTCTACATTTTACAAATTTTCATCGCTAAGACGCATCTCCAAGGGGGCAATATGTACGCACCCAAAATTACAATTTCTACATTGCGAGAAAATGATTACAAGAATCCCTAATGATGATCCTTTCAAAAGGTGTTCGAGCTCCAAAACCCATTCATATTGTATATTTGTAGCCTAAACATTCTTTTTTAGCCTTCCCATACTTTTTTAAGCTTCTTGCTTGATTTTGTACTTGTTTTGGCTTTTGATTGCAAGGACCGCTTCCCTGTGCGGGATGGCGGTCCGCTGTTTTTTCCAGATTCCGTCATGCGTGTTTTTAACATGCGATGCTTCACTTAACTTCAATTTTAGGATGCATCCATAAGCAAAATTGTCTAAAAATAGTTTTGATTGCTTTTTCTCCATCCCTCTTATATTCTAAAAATATTTAATTAGTTGAACCGCCTCTTCTTGCCTTGTGCATGAAGGCACATCCTAGCCCCAATTATTATATGTTCTATGCTTGTATTCAATAAAAAGGCTAGAGATTTTTTTGTATCTTGTATTGTATTTCTACCACAATCTTGCTAAGAATTGCATAGCCAAGCTCATATCTCTTGTGTTATCTCTCTTCTACTTGCATTGCATCCAGACTGCCTTCAAGTTACCATTGCTTAGGCGCCATCCTCCTGTTGTTGTTCTTGCATTCCCAATTCCTTGGAATCATATGAACACTTAGAGAAAGAAAGGAACAAAGTGGGGAGACATATCTTCGATACATTTGGATTTTCCAAAACTCTTGCTTATCTAGGTTGGAATTGTGTGTTTATTTGCTTTATTTATTAAATTGTAAATTTCAAATCGCTATTGTTAATTACATATCAAATAGTGTAGTAAAATTATTCATTTCGATTAATTAGACAATCACAAGTAGATCAAATCATTATAAAGCTTTCTCCTGAAATTACCATGGAAATTGTGGACAATATTAGCTCTTCTAGGGTTATGATTTTTCTTCACTTCGAGGTAGGGTTTAAGGGATTTTTGATTAAATTAGGTTATTGGTTTTAGGTTTAGATTCACATATCCGCACAAGTAATTAGCTACATCTAGTTGATTACTTGTATTTAGTTTGTTTATTAGATTAGACGCATTGTTTAAAAACCAGAAAAGATAAAAAAACATTTGCTTTCATTAGATTAGTTTGATTTCATTGCTTTGTTTTGATATACTATGAAATAATCAAAAACATAGATTAGGTTTCCTTTGATAGTTAGTTGGCTCATTAAAATAACTTCAATTTATTCCGCATGACCATCAATGGTCCACAACAAGAGAACAGTGCAGCTTGTGATCCCTTGGTCCCACAAAACAACGAGCCGGAATTGATAACTAACATTGATACAAGTTTACGTTTGACATTTTACGCACACTGGAACTTACATTGAGAAAATAGAATAACCAAAAATGATAAACATCGCTGCTAGTAAAGCCTATGATTATTGGAATACTCCCGGAAACAAGGTTTGATTACACGCATGACCATACAAGGGCTACAACCTCCTCAAGTCTTCGTCTACATGATCCTTAGGTCTCACAACCCAACGGACATGCCGACCAATGGATATTAACACTAGTTTACGTACATTGGTATTTATAACTTCACCACTTCCACCGTAATTATTGCACAATTTTCCGTATTGAACATAACAACCAATCAAGTTAAGACTTTTGGACTAGACCAGGAAGATCGTCCATAGTCCCCGTGTCTCTATTATGCCTCTCGTTATCACTTTCATGACCTTTTCTGGAAATCAATACAAGGCACCTGCAGGTCATTTTTTGCGTGTTCAACAACCAATAAGCAAAATCTTGGCAGAGCTCTATATCGACTCAAGTCTTCGAGCGACTATTATATCACATCGATCCATCACACCTCTTCGAGTTAGGAGAGTGTTCTCTACCTTGGACTCATGAGATCCGGATATTACACGTTGAAGATATAGTATTGCCTAATTAGTTTGTTCATCACCACCACACCGATATCCACTTCTACTTAATATCGGCTGTCTTGGCACGACTTCGAGAGGTCGGGTACGAAGCAAGTCACTTGTTCATTGTCTATTGTACAGTTACTGAAATAAATAAAAATAAATACAAAATTTTAATTTACTTCAACACCACACAAGTGGCCCCATTCAAAATATACCTATGTGATCAAATAATGATCTCACCTACCCCTACCTAACATTTGTATGGAACATTCCTAGCCATTGGATGGGATTAATCTAAGTCATTGGATCTACTAGATTACAAACTAACACTAATCTCTCTGGAGATATTCTTTTATTCTTTTCATTTGGCTTATTTGCTTATTTTTATTTTGCGGAGTTAAGCAAAAGAGGAAGAGGAGGAAGCCATGGGAGAGGAGAATAGAGATTGGAGATGCCCAAATCTATTTCATTTTCTTATAGTCACTTGTTATTCAATTCTACCATATTCTAGGGTTTGTAGTTTTCATCATTTGTTATCAATTTGATTGCATGTATTTTCCCTTCTTGGATATATGGGTATTTTAAACTAAAAAAATTAGTTTTCTCACCATAAATAATCGTTTCTCTTCTCTTGTAAGTAGATATACATAAATAAAAACATATATATATATATATATATATATATATATATATATATATATATATATATATATATATATATATATATATACTTGTGTATATATAAGTAAATATAGATATATACGCAATTTCTTATAATTTAATAAGTCCAAATATAATTTTATTTGAGAAAATAAATATACCAATATTAACACACACACAAAGATATGAGTGTATACATTATATTAAAAATAAATGTGGATTGAAAACAACACAGGCCGCACATATTATTTGGCACCGACTGTTATAAAACTTGAGACCGGGATAGATATTAGCAAATTTTTATATTTCTTTGGGGCGAGGGTGGCCGACCCCACCCCATGCCATATAATAATGGGGTAGGGTGTCGGGTCAGCGACCGCCCCCTTCCCTTAAGTTATTTAAACTTATAAGCAAACAATGGCCGTGTGGGTTTAACCCCACACGATCCCTAATTTTTGTTTTGTTTTTTTAAACAAAGCTTTTAAATATAAGTATTTCGGTTCTTTTAGAAAATTATATTGATAAACAATTTAATACTTATAATAATAACAATTTTTTATATATATATATATATATATATATATTCTATTTTTTTATTTTTATTATTAAATAAAGAAATATTATTTGATTAGTAAAATTAGGGTCATCGACATTTATTAATTTTTTTTTTTGTTTTGATGGATGGAGACAATAATTAGTTAAATATATGATATGAAATAACTTTGTAAACTCATTCTTATGAAATTGAGTCAATCATAGCTATTTTTAAGTGGGAAAGTATATCTGATTTTATTCACTTATATAATTATATGTATCTTTTAATCACTTGCACAAATATAGGTATTCCTTTTGTTAAATTTTATCTAAACTAAAACTGGGAGATTGTTACAATTTCTTACACAACTAGATACACTTAATAAAAAGGAAGATTCATACTCATTTTAAACACAAATTAACATACTACTTCCTTCCTTTCAACTAAACCAGAATGCAACTATAGCTTAATTTTTTTCAAGTATTCCTTTCATTCAAAGTAACAAGAGTAATATTTCTTTTCCTCTCTCAAAAATTAAAAGGAAACCTATTTCACACATCAAGTGCAATATAACAAGATTCTCATTTCTCCTAAAATAAACCATATCACATTTTGGAATAATGAAACAACTTAAAATTAAAAAGGAGATACATTCCCACATTACTTATTTCACACATTTTACTTCTTCAAAATTAGGAGATAAATTTGTAGATTTCCTTCACAATGCTAATAATTTTTAAAATGCAAACTCACATACAATACTCTTAGAGGAGTTTACCAAATATAGGGATTCCCAAGTCATAAAATAACTCTCTTACACTTTTATAGATTTACAAACATCCACTAAAGTGGGGATAATAAAATGAAAAATTTACTACAAGGCTATCAACATAGTCAAATATATGATTCAAATTTGCATCTCTTCTCCCAATGGTAGCTCTAAATCTCACATTCTTCAACTTTCGCAAAGAAGGTCACAATATATAGGAAGGGGAGAAGGCAACGCTCTCTACCCAACCTTGAATACATTAAGAGGATAACACATCCCCTTAATGCCCACCGAGACCCAACCAAAGAACCATGATGGGGTCTTGAGCAACAAAAGACAAATTTAAACAAAGTGGCTTCAAAACAACATACATTTAAGACATTCAACATAACTAAAAAAACACATTCCACAAGTTTACAATTTCTCAACAATAAAAAGGTTTGAAAATCAAACCAAATGGAGAAAGGGATATGGGAAAACCACCTCCTTATGCCTCCTAAGTGAAGTGGGAGTTTCACCCTAAGCCTCCAAGTGCAAAAAACAATCAACACAAAATCCTTATCTCTCCCTTGCAAGTATGCAACAAAATAACCATCATTTCTTTTTCACTCCCCATAGGTAAAACTCCCATTCACACTCCCACCAAATGCATGCCTCACAAAATTCTATTTTTCCTCCCCAATGGCCTCATAAGCCCTTCTCCCACACCAGACTTAAGGCCTACTACCCAACCAACACACAAGAACATTCACAAGACTTAACAATTTTGACAAACACTACTTTTCATATAAACAAACATAATAAAAAAATAACCAAGGTGGAGAGCCTACCTCTCCATCAAGATCCAAAAGAACTTCATATTCCTCTTTCTATTCTAAGACAAGAAATTTCCAAAAGCACTCCAACAAGCTCCAAATCCAAAAGTGCACACAAGAGACAAATAAACAAGTAACCTCCATTTCAACAAAAATCATCAAAAAAGTCAAATGGAATGTGAGGATGATTAGGTGGCTCCATGTAGGATGTCATTTCATCATTCATCCATCCCCAAACTCATTTCAACACACCAAGTTCAAGAAAATCAATGCACTTGTAAGAACTATGACAACCCACATGGCTCACAAAATTGCACACCATGCTTTCAAAAGACACAATAAATTGGGGTAGGAGGAAAGAGCAATGATTTTCTCTCCTTTACACTCAAAAAGGGATAAACAAGTCAAAAATAAGCTTTCCAACCCATAGGTAGGTTTGTTGGGTAAATTTAAGACAAATGGGAGAAGCTTTTCTTGTCCCACAAGCCTCTAAAAATGCCCCCAAGTAAAAATATGAATTTTGAAGTTGGGGTGGAGTAAAACACTCACAAATCAACATAAATTCCACTTATAACAAGGACCGCCTAACCTCCTTATTAACTATTTGTCACATCCAAAATTTAATTAACCAAATAAGAAGAATTTAGCTTAATTAAGACACATTACAACATGCTAATAAAGTGACAAAAAAATCATTAAAATGCATAAAACACAATATAAAGCACATACAAAAATTAAAAGAAAGAGAACACAATTCACCCCATGGCCACACATGTGAGGTCACGCCCATCGAAACCTCTAAACTAGACATGCAAAACAACACAAGAAAACATTACAAAATTTGTCAAATTTGGCCACGTTGCTCAACACCCGACATCCTTGTGTGGTTGGTCCCTATCCCCTTTGATGTATGTGATAAAATTCCTTAACACAAAAGAACTACGTATCGTGTCTTTCGGCCGTATTAACAACATCGAGACAATATACATATAAGATCAATAATCATCATTCGACATTAGCAATTCTATTATCCATCAATATATCAAAATCTAACCCTAACATCCATGAGATTATAATTCTACTCAAAACATCCAGAGTATAACGTGTTAGTATAAAATCCAAATCATGCAAATCAACATATATCAAATTGTCTATCATCACCATCTAGTGCATCATAATAAAATGTAAACCACATAATGTCAATAGTCTAAATATCATTATAATCTATCATCGTGGATCAATGTATCATAATCAAATTGTCTAAGTATCGGTCCAACAATATTAGTATAAACAAAATAGTGATGAAGAGGAGTGGGCACTACATCCCCCTCCCCTTAGACTCAACTTCCTCCTAGAAGTCACTGGAATATCCGAGGAAACCGGGCTAGAAATGTAGCGGCATCCTCCCCGAGTGGTTATAGTATTGTCATACCTATCACACTAGACCCACACCTAGTCAATCTCACAACCTCGAAGGCCTAGGGTCTTGCATTTTATGATACGCATGGGCTCCATTGACACCTTCCCCTGCTCCTACTCTTAGAATGTAGTCCAATCCAAAACATGAGAGGGATATGGATTATATATCCTAAATACATACACATGAAATACATCATGAACATGAGACAAGCTAGGTGGCAATGCTAGATGATGGGACAAAGGACCGATATGCTCCAAGATCTTCAAGGAAACCAAAAATATAGGAGCTAACTTAGAGCCTTTTCCATAGAAGATAGGGATCTTGTGAGGCCCTGAGATGAAGAAACACCTTCATTCCCACCTCAAAACTATGATATTTCCTCCTTTTATCCACATATTTCTTTTTCCTATCCTAAGCCTCTTGAAGCCTCTTTCGAATTAAGAAAACCTACCACTCCATATCCCGTACTAGTGCCGGCCCAAGAGAAACATTTTCCTCCAATCCATCCCAACTCAATGGAGTCCTGCACTCTCTGCTATACAATGCTTAAAAGGATCCATGCCAATCGAACTATGAAATCTATTGTTGTAGGAAAAATCCAACAAATACATGTACTCCTCCCACCTACACTGATGGTCCATGACATACACCCGCAACATATCCTCCAAGATATGATTTACCTACTTTGTCTACCCATCTATCTCTAGATGATAAGTTGTCTTGAATTTGATTCTTTTCCAAAGAATCTTCGCATGGTAGTCCAGAAATGAGAGTTGTATAAGAGATCATGGTCACAAATAATCTTCAACAGAATCCCGTATAGCCTAACAATCTCATCAAGCTATACCCGTGCCATTGTACTAACCATATAGGTGGTCTTCACCAGACAAAAATGAGCCACTTTTATCAATTTATCCACCATGACCATAATGGCGTCATGGTGGTATCTCGACGTCATTAGACCTACTATGAAATCCATGGAAATGGTGTCCCATTTCCACTCTAGTATGAAATGTAGGTAGAGAAGACTAGGTGGATGTTGATGCTCCACCTTCACCCTATGACACTCTAAACAATGCAACACAAATTGAGGTACATATCGATGAAGATCTCTCCAATGGTAAAGTTTTCTCAAGATGGCATGCATCTTCTTCACCCCTGGATGGGATGAATAAGGTACACGATGAGCCTATACTAACATATCATATCTCAAGCATCCATCTCTATGAGCATAGATCTTCCCTCTCGTGTCTAAGAAGACCATCTGCCTCTAATGAAAATCCATCAAAATTCCCCTCAAGGGGTCTCTAAGACTCAATCTCTAATTTGGCTACAAGGTAGAAGTTATCGTGAGGAAGCTGCTACAAAATATTACTCTGCAAATTTGTACCCATTGAAGTAGCCATAACCAAATGCATCTGTCTAATTAAGGCGTCTACAACAACATTCTCCTTCCCCTTCACATTCTCTATCTCCATGTCGTACTAACAAAGAAACTCCATCCAATGCCACTGATGAGCGTTGAGATTGGGATGCATAAGGAGGTGGCAAAGACTCAAGTGATCAGTCCTGAGTATAAATCTCTAGTCAAGAAGGAAATGTATCCACCGAACCAAGGCATGAACAACTGGTGCAAGATCAAGGTCATGAGTCGGATAATTAAGCTCATAATCCTTGATTTTGTGAGAGTTAAAGGATACAACATGGCCATCTTGCATCAACAAACCTCCTAATCTTAGAAAATAAGCATTTGTGCAAACGAATAACTCACCTTGAGGTTCGCACCGCAAGAATGTGTGTTACTGTAAGGCATTTCTTCAGTGTCACGAAGGCCTATTGACATCTATCTCGACCAGATGAATTTCTTCCCTTTCTATTGAAGGGAAGTTATGGGGTGCACAAATTGAGAAAAGACCTGAATAAATATCCTATAGTACCCTTCTAACCCCATGAAAATGTGCACCTCGATCACACTAGTAGGTTCTGGCCAATCCATAATGGCACTAATATTAGAAGGATCGACTACGATACCTTCCCCAGAAATGATGTGACCTAAATATTGCACCTCTGAATGAAAGAATGCACACTTCTCTAGGTTCCCGTAAATTTGCTGCTCATGAAGACACTGAAGAACCTGACGAAGGTGCTCCTCATATTCCTCACACATATGAGACAAGATACGAATGTCATCAAGGAACATGAGTACAAAATGATCTAAAAATTCCTGAACACCCCGTTCATCAAACTCATGAACACTGCAAGGATGTTCACAAATGAATGACATAACTATGAACTCATAGTGACCATATCTCGTACGGAAATTTTCCCTATGAATATATGCTTATGAAATCCTAAGCTGATGGTAGCCTGATTTATAATCAATCTTAGAGAAAATAGTGGCCCCTTCATCTGCTCAAATAAATCGTTGATGTGAGGAAGGGGGTAATGATTCTTGATCATTACTTTGTTCAATTGACGATAGTCCACACACAACTACAAGGATCCATCCTTCCTCTTTACAAATATCACCGATGCACCCTAAGGAGATACACTAGGACAAATCAAGCCTTTCTCAAGAAGGCCCTCAAGATGCAACATGAACTCATATAGCTCAGGTGTGGTCATCCCATAAGGAGCATGTGAGATAGGTTCCGCTACTGGAACCAAATCAATGTGAAAATATATCTCACACTGGGTGAGGCATCCCTAAAAATTTCTAGGAAATACATCGAAAACTCCTTCAAAATGGGGTGATCATAAAGTGAAGGTCAATGAGCCACATCCTCGAATTATCATTGACTATAATAGCATAAAAATGACAACCCTGTTACACACACCTCTTCAAATTTGCATAGAGAAAATGGTGTAAATAGAGATGGGTCTCCTAACTCCAACTATAACTTACTCCATACTCAAATCATTTGCTCAAGATATAATATTACTATGGAAATCAACTCTAGCTCTATGTGCGAGACACCAATCCATTCCCAAGATAACTCCATATGAACCCAAAGGAAGGATACAAAGATCCAAAGTAGTGGTAAAGGGTCCTAGGTCCACTACGCACTCCTTGACTAAGGATTCAACTGAGATCTTGGCTCTAGAATCCACCTCAATGTCCTAACTAAGGACCTACCTAATTGCCACCAACCTGCAATGCTCTATTAAATATGGAGAAATGAATGAATCTAATGAGCCTGAGTCAAATAAAATAGGGATAGAAATACCACCAACATTACTGTTTTCTCTATCACCATGCACTTTTGCTCTTTGTGGTTGTTCTTGACCACTGCATATATCATGTGGCTCCTAGCCATATTACCAATAGTAGGCTCAAACAGTGCCTTTTCCCGATTAACAGGGTTTTGGGGGCACTCTCTCCTATGATTTCCATGCACGCCGCATCCATAACAAGTACCTAGTCCTCTTCACTGAGCATATAGTCCTTCAGGTGGCCCAGTAGTATGTTCAAGAACACGATGATCCTCCCATAGATCTTGATGTGTGTTGCGGTGGATTTACTCCTACAAACCGTGCTCTTGGTAGAGCTTGTGTCCTATTTGGCCCCCTAGTTGGAGGTCCCATACTTTACCCTCTCTAAGCATCATGACACTGTGGAGGTCGAAAGGGTGGTCGAGTCTGTTGTTGTTGCTGCTGTTGAGGAGGTGGAGGAGGCCATAAGGAAGATTGTGTTGAAGTGTTTCCCCCATGAGGAGGAGGAGATGACCCCCTCGATCTACTATCCTATAGATGTTGTATGCGACTCCTCACTCTGTCACATGCATGTTGAGTCTTCCCTTGGTTTCTTCTGTAATATAGGCCTTCTCTATAGCCTTGGAATGTGTCTGTGGGCAATAAATGTGTATTACACCACCCAAGTCCAAGTTCATGCCCCTAATAAACCTTTGAACTCGAACCTTCTCATCCTAGATATAGTTTACATACTAAAGTAGATCCGAAATTCGTCTCTCATACTATGCTACCATCATGGAGGCCTGTTATAGATGGTGGAACTCGGAGATCCGCTATTGAAAGAACCTCCTATAAATATATCTACTCCTGAAATGCTCCTCGAAGAGATCCTAAGTAATTGTCTCTGAATCCACATGGAGCTTCTGCTCCTCATTCGTCCACCATAATCTAGCTCTGTCTCTCAGAAGGTGGATGGAAACATGAGCTTTTATGTTACTAGAACAAGGACATAGATTGAAGCATCCACTCAAGCTAGCTAACCATGCCTCTTCCCGAAATATCCCCATGTCCCCCAAAGAAATGAGGCAGGTGTAACTTTAGTATCTCTCTAATGTGATCTGCTCTAGTCGACTATCAGCCTCAGGTCTCTCTACATGATCAACTCTAGGCCTAGGGCTCCTACACCTATCTCTTTGTCCCATAGCTCTAACTCGTGCTCCCTAGGAGGTGAATCATGCCTAACCGACTCCACGTGGGAGTTCTCTTCCCTATCCTCTGCACTATGATATGAAGGTGCACGAGCCTCCACTAATGGCTCTCTGTCCTGTCTGCTAGGTCTCCCTCCTAAAGATCCTCTACGTATAACAACATTAACATTCTGTAGTGTCTACAATATCTCGAGGTAATATAGATAATACCGCCTTTGATTAACAAATGAATATCACAAAAATTAAATAAATACTAAGATTAATCTTCCAGTTAGGTTTTAAAAATTCATTCTTATAATCTTAAATTAATTTGATAAAGGAGTTCCTAAAGTCACTCAAATTTTATAATAAAAGACTAGGTACTAAATTGCTCTTCCATTTACACAAAACTATTAATTATAATTCTCAAATATAAATGTTGTCTAAACTATTAAGGGTAAGAGTTTACTTAAATACCAATAGGTTATGGCCTCTTTAACTTTGAAAGTTACTAAAATAAATTAAAATAAATACAAAATTTTAATTAACTTCAACACCACACAAGTGGCCCCATTCAAAATAGACCCATGTGATCAAATGATGATCTCACCTAACTCCCATCTAACATTTGTAGGGAACATTCCTAGCCATTGGATGGGATTAATCTAAGCCATTGGATCTATTAGATTTCAAACTAACCCTAATCTCTATGGAGAGCTTCTTTTATTCTTTTTGTTTGGCTTATTTTCTTATTTTTGTTTTACGGGTTAAGGGAAAAAGGAATAGGGGAAGCCATGTGAGAGGAGAATAGAGCTTGGGCATACCCAAATCTATTTCATTTTTTTTCTATATTTACTTGTTATTCAATTCTACCCTATTCGAGGGTTTTAGTTTTCATTATTTGTTATGAATTTCTTTCCATGTATTTTCCTTCTTAGACCCTTGGGTATTTTACACTAGTAATAAATCTAGTTTTCTCAACAATAAATACTCTTTTCTCTTCTCTTGTAAGTAGATAAACACAAATAAAAATTCCACACACACACACACCCACCCCCAATTTCTTATAATTTAATAAACTGAAAGTAAATTTTATTTAGGCAAAAATATATACCAATCTTCTCTCTCTCACACACACACACGCACACACGCACGCACACATATATGAGTGTATAATTTATATTATAACAAAATGATTATTAAAAAATACACAGCCGCACATATTATTTGACACCGATTGTTATAAAAACAACGATCTGAGATAAATATTAGCAAAGTTTTATATTGTTTAGTGGGAGGGTCATCGACCGCACCCCCATCCCATATAATAATGGGGGGGAGATGGGGTCGGCGACCCTCACCCCTCTCCCCTCCCCTAAGTTATTAAAACTTATAAGCAAACAATGGCCGCGTGGGGTTAACCCCACGCGGCCCCCATATTTTTTTTTTTTTAAACCAAAGCTTTTACATATAAGCATTTCGGTTTTTTTTTAAGAAAATTATATTATAAAAATGTAATACTTATAATAATAATTTAATATATATATATATATATATATATATATATATATATATATATATATATATATATATATATATATAATTATATTATTATATTATTATATTCTATTTTTTAACTATTATTATTAAATAGAATAATACTATTCTATTAGTAAAATTAGGGCCATCGAATTTTATTTATTTTATTTTATTTTTAATGGATGGAGCCAATAATTAGTTAAATACATATGAAATAAATTTGTAAACTCTTTCTTATGAAATTGACTCAATCATAGCTATCTTTAAGTATGAAAGCATATATGATTTTATTCACTTATATAATTATATGTATCTTTTAATCACTTGCACAAATATAGGTATTCCATTTGTTAAATTTTATCTAAACTAAAATCGGGAGATGGTTACAATTTCTTACACAATTAGATACACTTAATAAAAAGGAAGATTCATACTCATTTTAAACACAAATTAACATACTACTTCCTTCCTTTCAACTAAACTAGAATGCAACTATAGCTTAAAGTTTTTCAATATTCCTTGCATTCAAAGTGACAAGAATAATATTTTTTCCTCTCTCAACAATTAAAAGGCAACCTATTTCACACATCAAGTGCAATATAACAAGATGTTCATTTCTCCTAAAACAAACCAGATCAAATTTTCAAATAATGAAACAACCTAAAATTAAAGAGGGAGATACATTCCCATTTTACTTATTTCACACTTTTCACTTCTTCAAAACAAGGAGATAAATTGGTAGATTCCCTTCACAATGTTAATACATTTTAAAATGCACCTTCTCATATAATACGGTTAGAAGAGTTTACCAAAATAGGGGTTCCCAAGTCATAAAATAACTCTCTTACAAGTTTATAGATTTAAAAACATCTACTCAAGTGGGGATAATAAAATGAACAATTTACTACAAGGCTATCAACAAAGCCAAATATATGAGTCCAATTTGCATGTCTTCTCCCAATGGTAGCTTTGAATTTAACCTTCTTTTACTTTCACAAAGAAGGTCACAATACAAAGGAAGGGGGAGTAGGCAACTCTCTACCCAACCTTAAATCCATTAAGAGGAGAATCCATCCCCTTAATGGCCCCCGAGCCCCAACCAGAGAACCATGAGGGGGTCTTGAGAAACAAATGACAACTTTCAACAAAGTGGCTTCACAACAACATACATTTAAGACATTCAACACAACTAAAAAGACACATTTTACAAGTTTACAAACTCTCACAATACAAAAGTTTCAAAATCAAACCAAATAGAGCAATGGTTATGGGAAAACCACCTCCTTATGACTCTCAAGTGAAGTGGGAGTTTCACCCTAAGCCTCCAAGTGCACAAAACAATCAACACAAATTCCTTTTCTCTCCCTTACAAGTATGCAACGAAATAACCATGATTTTCCTTTTCACTCCCCATAGTTTAAACTCCCATTCAGAATCCCACCAAATGCATGCCTCACAAAACTCCTTTTCCCTCCCCATTGGCCCCATAAGCCCTTCTCCCACACCCGACTTAAGGCCTACTATCCAATCAACACATAAGCTCATTCACAAGATTTAAACAATTTTGACAAACACTAATTTTTATATAAACAAGCATAATAACAAAATAACCAAGGTGGAGATCAACCTACCTCTCCATTAAGCTCTAAGAATACTTCACAATCTGTTTTAATTCCAAGCCAAGAAATTTCTGAAAGCACTCCAACAAGTTTCAAATCCAAAAGTGCGAGAAGAGAAAAATAAACAAGTAACCCCCATTCCAACCTAAAATCATCAACAAATAGAAATGGAATGTGACGATGATGAGGTGGCTCCATGTAGGATGCCACTTCATCATTCCACCATCCCCGCACTAAATTCAACACACCAAGTCCAAGAAAATCAATGCACTTATAAAAACTATAACAACCCACATGGCTCAGAACTTGCACACCATGCTTTCAAAGGATACAATAAATTGGGGTAGGAGAAAGAGCAATGATTTTCTCTCTTTTACACTCAAAAGGGGATAAACAAGTCAAAAATAAGCTTCCCAACCCATAGGTAGGGTTGTTGGGTAAATTTAAGAGGCCTGGGACAAGCTTTGCTTATCCCACAAGCCTCCAAAAAGGCCCCCAAGTCAAAATCCGATTTCTAAAGTTGGGGTGGAGTAAAAACTCACAAATCAACATAAATTCCACTTACAACAAGGACCGCCTAACCTCAGTATTAACTATTTGTCACATCTCAGATTTAGTTAACCAAATAAGAAGAATTTAGCTTAATTAAGAAACATTACAACATGATAATAAAGTGACAACAAATTCCAAATTAAAATGCAAAAAACACAATATAAAGCACATACAAAAATTAAAATAAAGAGAACACATTCACCCCATGGCCACACATGTGAGGTCACCCCCACGAGAAACCTCCAAACTAGACATGCAAAACACCACAAGACAACATTACACAAGTTGTCCAATTTGACCACGTTTCTCAACAGATGACATTCTTCTCTGGTTGCTCCCCTATCCCCTACAATGTATGTGATAAAAGTCCTGAACACAACAAAAACCTCTCTAGACTTTTGGCCGTATCAACAACATCGAGACAATATACATATAAGATCAATAATCATAATTTGACATTAGCGATTCTATTATCCATCAGTATATCAAAATCTATTATCCCATTCACTCATCATAATTTATCCATCAAGTATATCAAAATCTATTATCCCATTCACCCATTCACATGAAGCAATTCTATTATCCCATTCACCCATCATAATTTGACATAGTGTGGAGTGTCCACCTAGATGGGTGAATGGTGAACTCTTTTTGCTCTAAAAATGTGTATGTGTTATGTCAGCTATGATTTTTTGCACACTGTTGTGAGGTACTATAAGTGTAGAAAAAATTATAATGTGTTGGTGCTACGAGTGTGGCCTTTTGTGTTGTGAGACATAATGCCGAGCATTACATAGAAAGCATATAATACAAGAGTCCACTGCATATGCTCATGGTTGTTGTGCGACATATTACCTAATATTGGACAAGAAATATATAATGGAATAAGGTATGAAGCAATGTAAGGCCATGCATCTCTATCTAAACACATAATCAAGTTAGCAATAAAAAAACACACCAATTTATTTTTGGGGGTCAATTAGCTTGCCCATTATTATAATAGTAATATATGTTTGTCGGGTTCTTCAATGCGTAGTACATCGTGCATGCAAAGATTCCCTCCACAATCGAAAAGAATATGGCTCACACATTCAATTGATAATGTTCAATACAATTGTAAGTACATTTGAGAATATGGCTCTCTCACAATTAGCCATCGGAAATTGGAAGGATGCTAAATATTATTTATTAGCTAAGATGGAGAACATTAATGAAGATGCAAAATCAAAACCCAAATCCGACATGGTGTTATATGGAAAGAAATCCATGGTGCCAATGATTGGAAGGGTTTGCTTGATCCCATTAACCCACTTCTCAAAGCAGAAATACTCACATATGGTGAATTTGCACAGCAATGTTACGATTCCTTTGACAACATTCACTCCTCCAAATAGTATGGGAATGGTAAACGCAACAAAAGCTCACTTTCCCACAGATTGGACTTGGTTAACGGTGGAAGGGGGTACCAAGTCACAAAATCTATATACGCCAACACTCGTGTTTTTGGATTCTTTCTTCGGAGAGGAAACAAATGATTCTGGTCCTTGGATTGGATTTATTGTTGTTTACACCGACCCAGATGAGATAAAGAGACTGGGCAGGCGAGACATAGTTGTTGCGTGTAGAGGCACTGAAACTCCCCGTGAATGCATGCGAAATTGAGAGACATATTAGTCCCCTGCCACCACATCCCACACTACAACATGCTCAACCATCCAAACACTTTCAAAGGTAGATGCCAGGGTAGAGAAGGGGTTTCGAGATGTTATGCAGATTCAGCACTAGATAAAACATTGTGGGCGAGATTACAAGGTTGTTGAATGAATACAAAGATGAACAACAAAATATGAGCATAACATTTACGCATTACACTGCTTGGGAGCCGCTCCGCAACGTTGAGTGCCTACGATGTTAAATAAATCATGGTGAATTCAGAAAATTGTATGACCTCAATCCTCGTGATGGTGTTTGCCTTCGCCTCTCCGCGCGTGGGAAACTGTCATTTGCTCAAAATATGGAAGAGATCGGCGTCAAAGTTTTGCGTTTGATAAACAAAGCAGTGACATGGCTCTTAAGGTTCCTAGGGTTTTTATGGACGAGAAAATGGGATGGCTAAGTAAAATTTTGGATGGCTTCCATGGGCATATGCTCATGCGGGTTTACACATTGCATTCGATAGTAGCATTTCTAGTGCGTTGAAGCCAACGGATAATCGTGCTTGCTTCTATAACATTTTATTTAGAACTGCTGGATACGTTTTAACGGAACAAGAAGTTGCCTTTCAAATCATACGGAGAGACGAATCTGTAGTTAATAAAAGCTCGGACTTATTGATTCAAATTCGTGAAATCCCTTCTTAGTGGGCCGGAGGGTATCCTCCACCCAAAACGCACCCATGGATGGCCGCTCCCCATAAAAAGATACCATACCCATGAATGCACATGTCATGGGGGTCCTGCACGTCAGCGATCACATCAGTGGCATGTTTTTTTTTAATAAAGTAATATCAAATCATGTTGAAGCATGCATCATGTGGTAGCTTGGATGGTGGGGACATTGCGCTAGGAACATGCAGGTCACAGGTTCGATTCCTACTGCGGGGTGACAGGGGGGCAGGTTTTTCAATAGGTCACTTTCCTTGCCCAATATTTGGAATCCAACACATAAACCCAAGGAAACATTGTAAATCTAGCAAGTAATTGGATAGTTTCCACAAGGGAAAAGAATGACGGAGGAGAGAAGTAGGTTTGATGGTCTTGTTGATGGCAAATCACAGCACCCCTGAATGTCTACAACTCGATGGGTTGAGACTCTCAGTGCGATTGCATAACATGGAGCTTTTCCCAAGTGTGGGACCTTGCGAAATTAGAAAAGCTCTCCGGATGAAGGCCGGTTCCTATTCCTCTGTTCAGATGCACACGTAAAAATGCAGAGGGTTTACTCAAAAACCTAATCTAACTTGCCAAGGAGACAGGGAAAAAGATGCATAAAATAAACCTAAGCTAACAGAGGTGATGCACCGAGGAATGAAGAACATCTGTCTTGCCAATAAACACAAACCATTAAAATGCAATGCAAGATCATGCACAGATAATGATTTGCAATGAAAGATCGAGAGGATGCAAATGAACACAAAGAGGGTTGAGAATCATCCACAGACATGCATTATTTGCTCCAAAGATTGATACAACACACTACAAAATGCCAAGAGGCAAAGTTTCATTATAGTTTTTAATGGGAGGTTTGAACTCCACAAATTCACCTACCAAAGAGAAGAAGGGAGGGGCAAAACAAGAATGTCCAACCTTTATAAAGAAGCCCCTCCTTACAATTTATAGGAAGAATGAGAGAGAAAAGAGAGAGGAAATCCAAATCTACCCCAACCACCTCCAGGTTGCATTTAATTCATCTCATTATGGTGGTAGGTGAGAACCTTAGCAAACCTAAAAAGTGGCGAACTGTATTTTGCATTTTTAAGAATTTTTTCTCACCTAATTAAAGATATCTAGTCGTATTTGGATAGAGGACCTCATAAGCTTTCCGAAAAGTCCAACCTTGCATGAATCTAAGCTCCCTGTCAAAAGTTATGGCCATCTGAATATCTGCGCTAGGGTCTGCTTCCTGTCAGCGCTCAAAATGTTGCGCCTCCTGAAGGTGCGCCATAGGCGCATCCATATTTGTGTCGACATACCATTACGTGCGCCAAGGCGTAACTTTTTCCATGTCGATAGTCGTGTTGTGCGCCCTTAACTCGCGCTTCGCGCATCTATTTTCATGTCGACATCCATTTTCATGCGCCCTTTACCTGCGCCTTGGCACATCTATTTTCATGTCGACATCCATTTTCATGCCCTTTACCTACGCCTTGGCGCATCTATTTTCATGTCGACATCCATTTTCATGCGCCCTTTACCTGCGCCTTGGCGCATCTATTTTCATGTCGACATCCATTTTCATGCGCTTTACCTGCGCCTTGGCGCATCTATCTTCATGTCGACATCCATTTTCATGCACCCTTTACCTGCACCTTGGCGCATCTATTTTCATGTCGACATCCATTTTCATGCGCCCTTTACCTGTGCCTTGGCGCATCTATTTTCATGTCGACATCCATTTTCATGTGCCCTTTACCTGTGCCTTGGCGACTCAATAAATGTCGGGGTATGAGTTTCTTTGATTTAAATTCTTTCGCTATCTATATCTACCTACGAGGGGTAAAGATATATATATGGTCTCTGAAGAGAAAGAAAACTATTGCAGCTATTGTTTTATTTGCTGCATTAATTAAGACATCAAGGCACCCTTTCTTGGTACAATTTTCTCCCACTGGCGAATATGTGAATGTAGTAAGCAGTATGGACATCCATCATCCCATGAGGTATAAATTTTGTCAGATATTGTAGTTGTAGGTGCGCTAGTAAATATGTATTCAAAAGGTGGGAGCTTACCGAAGGCCTCAAAATTATTCAATTGAATGCCTTCACCATATTTAAATCCATTCTCTTCAATATTTTGTTAACTTCTTCCCGATCCGAACCACAATGGTAGATTTAGAGCAATTTCTAGATATTCATTAGGGCACAAAGGGGAATGTTGCAAACTATTCTAAAATGCTTGAAATAAATATGGTCTAAGGACAACAATGGTTGAAGGATATGCCACAATGAATTTGTTGAAAATACGTTAAACACCTAAAAGAAAATGTAGTGACAAGTGTAAATCAAAACGCCACAACCTTTTTCAGTGTGCCCTTGTATGTGCTAGAAGGGCCGCTTTAGAGAAGCACTTGGGTAGTTTGTAAAGCATAAAAGTTATAGGAATTTTGATAGATGTTGTAGTTGTAATTTCTCTAATGTATATCTGCAAAGTGTGGAAGCATGCACTTGGCATGTGAACTAAACCACCGAATGCCTAAAACAAATGTGGCCTCATGGACATCCTTGACTACATGATATACAAAAATTTGTTAGTTAAAAGGAGATTTAATCTTTCCTTTCCCCCTACCGTGTCCCCAGTCCCACAAGTGAAAAATGCCCAAACCTTCTTTGAAATGTGAGATGGATTTATAGGCCTCAGATCTCCCCACCCTCCATGCAATATGTCGATAGATCTGCATATTTCATACTACAAAGACAAGGGCCGCCTTTCCTCCTTCAACAACACCGACATAGCCACAACTATCACCATTAACATCAAAGTAGAGGTTAAGGTTGTTTTATCATAGTGGCATCCTAAACAAAATTTATGGTGTGAACGAGGGTTTGCGCTTTGTCTCGGTGTACACATGTGCAATGGTGTGAGTTTGGACATTCGCTCTCTATTAATGGCCTAGAGAAAGGTTCTAAATATGCCTCTAGAAGAAGGTGCATTATGCTAGGAGCTAGGAAAGGTAGTGTAGAATATGTAACACAAAAAAGGAAGTTGGAATTTATAGAGTCATGGTATGGACGACAGGGTTTCATATTCAGACATGATAGATTTGGTGTGACTCAACATATGTACATGTGTACCAGAGAATTAGTGGCCAGTCATTGTAGAGGATTGGAGATCTGGTCCATTTCATGGTGGAGCATAAGGCCCATGTAACTAAGATTTCAAGAAAATGCAATATGGTGGAGTTGTGGGTGATCCCTGAATGTTTGACGAAATGCTTAAGTGAGATGCGAACCGAATCCCGTAATTTTGACCAGATTCGTTCCTCTAGGCACATGATTTATCTCTCCTTATCTTTAATAATTATTTTCCTTTAGTTTTTCATTTTCCACAAGATAAAATTTTAAACTGTAGGATTATCATAGCTTTTATTGTTTTAAATAAACTTTTTTTCAAAACAATAAGATGACATATCATAACTTACGCAATTCAAATATTCCTTAGTAGACAACTATGAACTCAAACCCTCATTTGTGATGATTTAGCGAAATTCCTAACCAAAGTAGATTATTATAGTACCCCTTTTTATTTATAGGTTAAGGCTGAGTTTCCCTAAATATTTTGACCATTCCCTTGTTAAAACCAATAAATAGCAATCTTCAAAGACTCGCAATGAAAAATCTTTGTAACTCCAAAAAGGAGAAGTCAAGTTTCCTACATGTACCTTGTTATGTGAGTAGTCGGTTAGATCCTTGGATCATCCTTGATTGATTGTTTGTGATGTTTTTGATGCCCTTCGGGAACCATGTTACCTTTGTTTTGCAATTGTAGGAAAGCTGCTAAAAGTGAAGAAATGGGTTTCATTTCGGCTCGCCAATTGGACCTTGAACGAGGAAATGTGTAGTGTCCAATGAAACAACCAACAAAAAAGCAAAATAATTAATAAATAATAATGATCAGTTAAAATGTCAGTATGGCGTGGGAAAGTGGAGGAGTAAGTGGGAGTGGTTAGAGTTGTAGACACCTAAAATCCACTTATGCAACCTTTAATGCTAAGATTGCACTAATTATCCTCTTTCTCATCATTTCCATAATAATTAGTGCTTTTTTGCTAATTAGCTAACATTCCTCTTCATATTCATTAATTAACGACCTTTCATTAATTAATTAGCCTTCCTATCATTAAAGATGTCAATTAATGACCTTTCATTAATTAATATCCACTTCTACTTGGGTTAATTAATTATTATTAATTAATTACACTCGCAACTCTAAATCAATAAATTACCATTTATTGGATCAAATTACTCTCTTAGTTCCCACAAATCATACTAATTTTCCTCTAATTAGCTTCTATAATCTTACATCTACCTATTAATTAATCACCTTTGATTAATTAAAACATCCCCAACTCCCATGACTTACTAATGACAAATTAAACTCTTCTAAATCAAGATTACCTTTTATAAAGCAACATTATCCATTCATAATATTATTTTACCTTTATCCCACATTCATCAATTTTCCATCCTTGTCTCTTCAGGAAAGCTATATAAGGAACCCTCCTTCTTACCTTTCTTCTTACACCATGCTTTGAATAGTGCAAACTATAAACATTTTGATCTTGAGCCATTCTCCATTGTTGGAAATAGCTTCTCCATATTGTATCTTTTCACTTAAAATTGAGTAATATGGGAAGATCCAAAATAGTCTTGTAGCCATTCTTGGTGAGATTCCATTCTCAATACTTGAGATCAAGCAATAATCCACTTTGATTGCTTATGTTCTTTATAGGTTCATATTTTAAGTTAGCAATCATAGACAGTAGGAAATAACTTAGCATGTAGTTTCATTTATGCATTGAAGAAGCATTTCCTTTAAGCACTTATCTTGATGGTTTATTATTTAATTAGCATTTTCTTTTGAAGTTATGTAGATATTAGTTTCAATTTATAGCTTAGTTTATAAAACACGAGCACAGGAGGAAATCATGGATCCCATGTGAAGGCACGTGGGTTGGTGTGTAGGCGGGTAAAATTGGTGTCAGGTAGGGAAGTGTGGAAAGAGATTGGCAGTGGATGGAATTGACATTGATGCTATCACAATATCTGAAGAAATGAAAGAAGGGACAAATTCTCATCGAATACAATTTCTGTAGTCCACAAAATGCATGGTTTCCTCATGCGATAATCTCACTATTCTGCCTATGCAATTAACAGGTCTCCAACCGGATAAGTTTACCTTTTCCAGCATCCTCCCATCCTGTGACAAAATGCAAGCTCTAGAGAATGGTTTGGGCACCCAAAAAACCAAAAAGATGAAAGAGTTTTTTCAGATGTTGTAGTTCTGAGATCCTCTGGGTCATCAAGTTTGCAAAATGAGGAAGCGTAGACTAGGCAGTTCAACTATGTTAGAATAATATCTCTAAAAAAATGTGTGGTTTGTGGATAGCTTTGACTGCAGGATATGCACAAAATGGTTTGTTGAAAAGGCTTAGAAACTTTCAGACAAAAATGATTGGTAGGTACAAATCCAAAGCCCTTCCTCCTATAGTCACATACGGAATAGAAATCAAGGGAGGAAACTCTAAAGGGGATGAACAAAAACGTCTAAATACACTAATATTTCCATCATTATTCTTATCTGAGAGGTTGGTTATGGTTTTGGAAAGTGTGTAGCCGTAATTTTTGTTATTAACCTTGTTGTTTTTAGCATGCCTCGCCATTTCCTTTGTGGCCATTTGGGGTATTATGGAAATTTGGCCTGTAGAGGATCTTGCACAATTTTGACCGCCATTTTATAGAGCTCATGGGTTGCACTGGTTGGAGATAATGCCCAAGGACCTTGCTTTTCTTGTTTCTCATGCTTACAGGTATGGCTTGGTGAGAAATCCTTGCCTTAAAAATTCCCTGATCTAGGTCTCTAAGTCTTCATTTTGAAGGTAATCTTCATATTATATTAATGATTGGAAAGCCTAACCTTCGTTGGCTTTTGTTTTCCATCATTCATTGTAAAGGAGCAGGAGGATGGCTCTAAAAGTGACTTTTCCTATTTCATGTTCTGTTGGAGTACTGATTTATGGAATAGCTATAACATTTTTTTAGGAGTGGCATTCCTATCATCTACATCATGACCTTAGATACCCTTATGAGTATGAACATATCTATGACTAGAAATAACTATGAGGGATTTAATGAAGTATGAGGAAATGATAAGATGGTAGACAAATATTTTGAATGGTAAGGAATATAGGGGTAATATACTAGAAGTTGTTGAGAAATTGGAGGAATATCAATTGGGTGGCGATTAGGGAGCTGGTGTGGTATATGGTCAAAGGGAAATTGAGAATTTAATTTGGTCGTGGTGTGTGTCTTATTTTGTGGGCATTATTGACTTGGCATATGGAAAGGTGCATGTAACATTATGGTTGGATGATTTGAGTCAGCATTTGGTGAACGTGTCCTTTTTCTTCGTCAACCCCGCATTAACTCATGCTACATTTCATCATCTCATTTAATCCAGGCATGGTTTCCTTACTTGTATCTTTTATAATTTTTGTATAACTTGGTTTTTCATTTGAAATATAATTTAAAAATAATAATTTAAACCATTATATGTTTAAACATTTATTTATTTTGAATAGACGTGTATCGAAAATAATATGTCACCTTGTGACTTACGCATTGCAAATAAACCTTGGTGTAAACCTTAGACTTAAACCCACTTTCTCAGATTCTTGAAAACTCAATAATCGAAATGGAAAGTTGCAGCCCCTCGAGTGGGCTAGTTGAGTTTGAGGTTGTCGTTAAACCTTGTCATCATCCTTTCATAAAATTAGGTAAATTGTGATATTTGAAGACTCAGAAAACAACCTTTTGGGCCCCAAAAAGGGATGGAAAGTTTTTTTGTGTCCCTTGTTATGTGGGGAGTTGTATCAAGATTTAGATTGACCTAAATCAACCATTTGTACTCTCTTCTTCGCTCCTCTAGGAGCCTTGTTACCCTATTTTGCACTTTTAGTAAGTAGTTAAAATTGATAAGTAGGGTTTTGTATCGGCTCGCCATTTGGCCCATGAACATACATATCAAGTACTTGGAAATTTAACCACAACATACATACAATGCATTATTTTCCATAATACCAATAGCTTGGAAATTAAATCAAACACAAAAACATATTCAATCGTGCTGTGCACGACTCATCCATGCTTACATGACCTAAACTCCACCATTCCTATACCTAGACTCCATAATGCCTATACCGACCAAACCATGCCTATACCGAATGCCACAATGCATATACCTAACTCCATCATTCCTAAATCACCTAAAATCCACCATTCGTATACCGACTCCATTATGCCTACATGACCTCGACTCAATCATGCCTAGTTCAACTAGTTTCCATAATACAAAATAACAATATAAAATCAAACAAGTACATCATCCATCCAAGTAAAAAACATTAACTATATAAGGGGAGTGTCTATGTATCAATACATATCTAAATAAATATTAGTGTCTCAAAACTGTCATGTACAATCTCACATCTTTGCACGTAGGTTGATATATATATAAACAAAATAATGATACAATATCACATACAATGACCAATCACCCCCACCCGATACACTCCTCTCTCGGTCTTTGCTATATCCTCCTCCCTACTAGTCACACGCCTGCTAACATCTCACCACCATTTGCCTTCGGTCCCTTTCGGCCTCTATCTCCTCTTCCTAACCCTTTATCATGCCAGTCTCTAAGAGCTAGTAACCTCATCATGGTCCTATCTCTTGGGTAAATGACCCCTATGCTATTAGAGCGTGAGTCCTAGATCTTGTCCACTTAATGGCTTCTTGTTGGGATCGAGTACTTGGCATATGAAGGCACATCAATCCATGCAATAGCTAGATAGTCCTAATAATAGTGAGCCTCATTTACACCATCCCCGAAATATTCCATAGATACGAGTCTAGGGCGGTGCCATCAACCTAATCGCCCCTATGAACTCTACCTTACCAAGAGTGTACCCTGTATTGGTGCAGTGCTCGTACTTATGGGACCTTTTCCTTGTGCATGTGGTGGTACTGTGAATCTAGATAGGCTTATAGGGCCATAACCTATGCCTATGTTGTGGCCAACTGTACATGTAATCTATCCACTTGTGCCTATAAGGCAACTACCTATCCTCTATCCCCATCTCCACCATGTACAAGAGCTTGTGTCTATCCTACTTGGGCCTGTAAGGTTGTCACCGTGCCTATAAGGTGCTAGCCGGGCCTCGTGACCCTTTCAACAATCCTTGTAAACCTCGTAATTTGTGCCTATAGGGTGGCCACTTGACCTCGTAATGTATCCCTCTATACTAGGACTGCCACTAAATTAGGCTACCCTAGCCTCAGCGGTGTCACCCATAGTTGTGCCACCCACCACTGCCTATATCCATCGGTGACACCCACATCATCAATCCATCTATCTAGCACCTGCTCCTCCTACCCTGTGGGAACACTCAGACATGGTGGAGACATGAGTCTCTCCACATCATCTATATATTAGTGCAGAAAATATTGGGGCACGTGCTCTTCGTATTCAAAATTGTTGTCGACCCTATCCATGGGTATCATCTCATGCTCTCTAAAGCACACTACCCCTGTATCTATCTCAATAATTGAAGCTCCTCTAACTCCTCAGTCATGCCTCTATATGATGAAAAATCAACATATGTCTGCCACATGATATCCACCACGATAGGCCCTCCAATAGCCGCTTGTAGTATATAACATCATATGTGGCCCTAACCACTCTTGGTTATGCCCCAACTGGTACCCATCTCCTAAATCCTACTGTACAAACCACCCTATAACCAATATTGTCATGGTAACCCAACTGGATGCACACACACAATGTGCTCATATGCCCAATAGTGTAACAAGAATGTGCAACACATACCAAACCTCCTCAACCTACCATAGGCCCATAACTCCCTATATAACTAGACTAGAAAAGCTAGTGCCCAAGCAAAGAAAACCCGATCGTTGATCATTTCCTACAATACCCTCATCGGTGCTCGTGAAATCTACCACACTCACAATTGGAAGAGAAAAACAACCTATTGCCACCATCATCAGAACATATAGCCTAGTCTCCTATGGATATGCCACATACATATCCCCATAACTCAGAATCGCACTATGATAACTCAACATGCCCATCACCTCACCAAATATCACCACTATCAGCTCCACCGATGCCTCACTCAAAATCAAATACACTAGCTCCCCAATAATAGGAATCCACATGATCTTATACACGTCCTCCAATGTGATGGTCATCTCACCAATCGGTAAATGGCTTTTGTCGATGAGAGCAACCATCGAACTAGGATCTCGGCCTATACGCCTATAGCGCTTGACAAAAATAATTCCCACATATGCTATGTTCTCCCACTCCTTAGCTATCACGCTAGGACACATCTGTACCAATAGAGGTGGTACTCAGTCTCTCATAGTCAATTGATCTCTCGCTTGCATCATCCAAAACAACACTGTCAAGTCATGACCTCTCAAATTTCCTATTCCTTAAAACCTCAACTGACCTCATACTCAGCTATGTTTTACCAAATGATATCTTAAACCATCCATCATACCTACCCTTCACCTAGTTTCCATACCTACCCTTTACCTATTTCACCTAAAAACCCTACTGTCTCCTTATGATACTTACCCAATATCCTAGATCATTTCACCTACATACCTATCACACATCGGCAACATAGTGACTTACCCTCTTCCACCTACATTAGCCTTCACCTACCCATACATTTCCTGTTTAACTTTCCCATCTAGCGCTTCTTTCACCCAGTTAGTTTTTACAGTGACCGACATCGGTATCCTTGATGAGACACCAATCACCACAGTGTTTACCGATGCCGACCAAAACCAATAGACATCGGCCATTCAATGATCAACGTCGGTCAATTTTTCGGTGATGAAAGTGAAATCCCCATCCCCATTGTTAAAAATTACCAAAAACAACCTAAAACCCTACACCACACCACCCAAATTTACCCTACATTCATTCCTAGCCCTACTTAACCTACATTTTCCCATTTCCCACCCCGTTTCACCCCCTTTATACCCAAAATTTAAAAATACAATTCCCATCCTCATTTTACCCGAAATCATCAAGTCTTTAAAATGTAACAAGAGGTGTCGAATGCTCCTACCTCTACTTGTCACCGCCTACGAGGTGGCACCTCTAGTCTCTCGTGCTTTGGTGGTCCTCCCACTACTTCTCCCGATCCGTTATGATATCTATCAAACCTCCTAACCAACAAAATCATTCCAATCAATCATGGTGACCTACCTATAAAATTCTAATCACCTACGAGTAGCTTGCCAACTCGTTAAATACCTCATCCCATTGCTTTCAAACCTTACACCTCTTTTCTGTCATTTTTCGCAAATGGCAAAGAGATAAATGAATCCGTAAAATATAGATTTTCATTTTTTATCCTCAAATTGACATGACTGACGTCAGTCAAGTTATGCCCTAGCCAGCCGATGTTGGTTCCTTAAGACCAACATCTGTCACTCGACATAACCATTTGAACCACCCCATGCCCATTTCACCGAGATATTGTTTCTCACACAACTATTACCCTTACCAATACCAATTACACCTCACCTAAAAGCCTATATTACCTGTAGATTTCCTTAACTACATTTAGGGACATGTTATTTACCTATACCTTGGCCTTACTTGTACCTTGACCTACTTACCCTTACCTAAACCTCTTTTTAAAACATTTGAATTTGTGTCGTCATTATCCCTTGTGATACTCCTACCCATGTTGTTCATCCTAATGACCTTACCTTGCCTAATGTCGTGATGTTTATCTAAACCTATCCTTTGGTTCCTGGAATTAAACCTCGTTACCCATTCCTACACCTTGCCTAGTTGTGAATCGGGATCATATCTTATACCTTGTATACCTGAACCACTTCAACCTCGTTTGGATAAACCTATCAATCTTCGATGAAGTAGAGTTTCTAAGGTCTTTAACTTGGTACCTTATCACAATCTATATGTGTGTGTGTTTTTATTACCATTACCTATTACCCGACCCGACCATTCGCCTTACCTAAAACCCATCCACCCATGTTTTTATTAACAACCTATTTATCAAACCATTCACGGACTTTGTTTCCTACCTCATCAATTATTGGTTTAAGGGGGATCAATTTCATCCATACTTGGGGCAACCTAATCTTTTCTCACACCTAGGACACTGACTTCCTATTTTTTTAGTATCACTTACCAATATAAGCTACGTGACAAAAAGGGAAAAATTTAGAAACCATATTTGGGTCACACTCCCTTGGTCCCCTTTTATCAATTAGCGTAAAGTATTCACTAACCATAACCCCTTTACCTACATTCATATGCATTTAATAACTTACAATTGAATTAATGTTCATCCTCACATTATTAATTAATTTAATTAAATTAATTTACACATCACCTAGACACCTCACCATGGACTTATTCCTATCCAATTAATTAACTAAGACTAGGTCCTTACTTATCCCAACCAACTGGGACTTAGTCTAACCCTAAAATTAAAGTCCTATTCCTTCTCCAACAACACTCCCACTTATCTAAGTGCCAACCCTCACTTGAGACCTAGATTGGCAATCAAAATCATGCCAAAAATAGTAAAAATATCCTTATTTTTGTTAAACCTAGACTTACCCGCCTTAACCGACGTTGATTATCCCTCGATTGGTGCTAGTCACCTAAGCGCCATAGGTTACTTTATATAAAACTTTGCAACCCTTTACTGAGGTTGGTCATTCATTTATTGGAGCCTTATTTCAATCAAGAATGAATCTTTAATCTCTCTTGCATCCAGGAGAACAAACACACAACCACAATGCAAGACAATCATCTCGGTTCTCCTTACAGAGCGTTGGAATAGTCCTGGGAGCACACATGTTGTATTCCCATGATACTGGACTCAAGCACCACTTCTCATATCAATCATTAACCATCTTGACTCATAGGATCTATAAAATACTAAGTAAATACTGCAATTTTAATCATTCGTGCTTATCCCATTATAGATCTCTTGCTTCTTTTAGTATTTTATTTCTTATATTACCCGTACATCATCGTCTTCCCACTAACCCACTATTTAACCACCCCAATCCTTTTCACCCTTATAAACCTCCTTATTATTGTTCTTGAGTCCTCTAAACCATATTACGACCCAAACCACACTACCCTCACTCTCTGTGCAATCACAAAGAGCCTAAAAACCAATTTTTAATAGTTCATTACCTATTTCCCCTATCAACGTCTATTCCTTGACCATTTTCGGTTTAGTCCCCATACCAGCATCGGTCACCAGACTGATATTGGTCTCTGTTTCATTTCATATTCTTAGACCACCAAGCTTCCCACTCGCCCAAAACCAACCTAGACCTCAACCAATCATCCCTAGACCTTGACATTGACTTGTCCGACACTCGAAAAAATCCTTGTTCTAATTAGATTTTGTGTTATTTTGATATCTAGCATAAATCGAGTGTATTTTGTGAATGAGAAACCTAAATCATTAAATTTCAATATGAATTATTTATTTTGGTTTCTTATTCACATTGAATTGTTATTAAACAATGGATTGATAGCTTCTCAGGAAGCACCATGCTTCCTAGATCTAACATACGCTAGGCAATCTATTTTCATATGCTATTTAATATTCTTTTGTGGACTTTATTTGCATATATATGTAGACCTTGACGGAAAAGAAGGAATTCTCTATGATCCATTTGGATAAAGTCGAGAACGTGTGCATTCAACCTTTGACCTACATATCATTGGTATTCCTCATAACCTATTCCCTATTTCATTTTAACCAAATCAAAAATTAGGTGAAACAACATCCTTTTATCAATTGTGAAGCATGATCCAAGAAGGGAATTCCATGCTCTTTGAAAAATCATACTTGTGTTATCTTTCCTCTCTGTCACATGCAAAATATGATGGAATAAGAAAGTTCCAATTTGCTTTGTATTTCACAAAATTAGTCTCGTGCTAGCTTTCTTCTGTCTCTTAAAAATTTAAGCCAATATAATTTCTCCAATTCTCTTTGTATTTTACGTCATCGAGTCTTTTTTAATCGTGTCGGGTTGCCAATAGGAATAAGCCAAAAAAATTGCATCTTTTAATCTTTTTTCAATTGTAAAAAGTTAGTCGTTAAGAAGACCCCATGTGTGTACAATTTTTCTTTGGTCATTTAGGTTGCGTTGTGAAGTGTGAACCAATAGAAAAATACCACGTATTGTTGTTTTTTCATGGTGTATGTTTTTGTTTGTTCTTAGCTAGTGAGATAAAGACGCATGTCATTTGTTTTCAAGGTCGCATTCGGATAAAAAAATTATTTTAATTTGGATTTTTTCATGGAATTGAATTCCACTCGAAGCCATCTCTTAAAATTTTGGTGAAAAGCTACCAAGTTTACTCTTTTTGTTGTTAGGTTGTTTCAAGTGGCATCGGTTGATTAGTTTTTGTATTGAGTTGTATTTTCTTTTGCATCTTCTCGTGGTTATTACTCGGACGAGATAGGTAAATTTTTTTAATGTTATTTCAAGAGATTCACATCTATTGGGATCATATATGAGGAAGTTTCCGTAAAGGTGACATGTGACCCCTAGTTTTTCTTTATTTTCTCCACGTGTTGCCTCCTATTTCAGCCACATGTTTCTTATTTTGGCTTCTTGTAGTTCTTTTTATTATCAAACCCTATTGTGGACCTGATAATGTATATTTTTATTACATTATGGGTACTTCACATCCACCTGTGGGGATCTACATTAATATTTTCCGAGAAATATGACATGTGCCTTCACGCTTTGTTTAAATCTTCACCACGTGTTCTTTCTAAATCTATATTTTTTATTGTGGGCTTTAATATTTTCCTTTTATCCCATGGGTTTTAAAATTTTCCTTGTATCACATTTTTAAAATCTTCTTTGTACCATGGGATTTAAAATTTGAAAATTTTATATCCTTTTCTCCTCTCGTTCGCTACCTTTTGCATCTTGTTTTTGTATTTTATGAGCCTTGAATCTTGATTGATATTTTCATCGGATATAAGAAATATTATTTGAATTTGTAATCCATTGTTCTTTCACAATTTTGTTAGTGTTTAAGTTGAATTTTTCTTCATAATTTATGTCTCGCATTTATAAAAATTGCGAAGAGTAGTAGTTTCTCAATCGATAAATCTCACTATTAAATAGAACTAATTACGATTTGGAGATTTAATTTAAAATACTATTTGATGGCCATATAATTTTGTGATATTTTAAGCGGTGTGGAAAAATGACCCACCAAGAGGGAAATAAATTCCTAAGAAACCTTATCTCCTTCTCTCAAATATCTCAGATCCATTTTCTATCCTATTTTAAAGCATAGGAGAGGAATGATTAATGCATATAGGTCATCCGAATTTTTAGAAAGATGCATGGAAATAATTAGAAAACATGTATTAAATAATTCATTTCTTTAAAATAATTAAACTAAAAATGATGATTATCTCGATAAAATGAAAACATAAATGCATAGTTGGATGAATGTAAGTGTGAATTGTTTTAGGACAAGCTTCTTAACTTTATCATTGATTAATATCCATAAAAATTTAGGAACTATATCTCCATCCTTAACTCTAAATATAAGAATGTGTCCGATTTACCTTATCTGGACATTATGTTTTATTTTATGATACAAGAAGAGTGTGTTATGGAAAATTTATATTCTAAAGAGAATGCCACTCAAGAAATTCTTATACAATAATAAAAAATTAAACCTTCTAGATTCAAATATCAAAAGTCAACTCTTAAACCTCCTAGTAAAGACAAGAAACAAAAAAAATTAAGAGTAATTTTTGGTCGTAAATGGCATTACTGTGGAAAATTTGTCCATAAGAAAGAGGATTGTAAATAAAAAAGAAGTAAAATTTCAAAAATAAAAATGGAATAAATCAGATCAAATTGATGAGAATAATCATAGAGATAACGTCATAGCTCTATAAACTATATGAAAAGCATATATTTTATTTAAATATATTGCATTGAATTTTATTTTTTATATAATTAACTTAGATGGTTTATTGAAAATAAACTAGAAGTAACTATAAATGAAAACATGCACAAAGTGTCTTTTATGTGTTTTAATATTATGTTTTCCTTATTTCGGTAGTCTATTAAAAATAGAACTATTGTTCATATTTTTTACATATATGACATATCTAGGCTTAAATTTTCAACCAATGAAATATATTAAACGATGCATACATGGTTTTTTTGAAGAAAACTCCACATAAATCCATGGGAAGTATCCACAGTTAGTGGATCATGTTTTTCAGTGAGTATTGTGATTATTCTTGTATGATTTGACTATTTGTTCAGATTTGTTATCTATCAAGTCTTATCTTATTATTTAAAGGCTTAGAAGAAGATATTGAAGGTATATATGTTTTTGATAGAACATTCATTAAATGTCCTAACATGGTTAGTTGTTAAGCATATTGTTGTGATAGTTGTTATACAACTAGTGTTTAACTTTTACAGTTGGTTAAAAGTGAAATCATATTATTTATATTATGCTTATTATGATGTATATGGATATTATGACTCTAACCATGTTGATGTTGTGTTTGATATACATATAGATTTGTGTTCAAGTGTTTTTGTTGCAGGTGCAATCACTTGGAGCAACAAGAGGCAACCAAAATTATATATCTCTTCTACTTTGAAGCAGTAGTATCGAAGTGCTATGCAAGTAGAAAAAGAATTTATGTGGCTCAAAAGACTATTGGAATAAATTTATATGGGCATCAAAGGAAGCATTAGTAATCTATGTGACAACCAGAGTTGTGTTGTTCTTATGAATAATCCAATTCAATATCGAGGACAAAGTATATCATGGTTCATATGCACTTTATTCGAGAGAAAGTACTTGAATTGTGATATTGATCTCAAGTTCTATTCGAGTAAAGATCGAGTTGAGGATATTTTCAAAAAGACGCTTTGTGATGAGAAGTTTTCCAAGTTTCGTGCCTTATTGGACCTTTCAGAGTTTGCATTGAGGGGAAGTGTGCATGAAAATGCCACTGTTAACGGCCTTGAATGTCTCAAAATGGATACTCCCAAGACTATTTCTATGTTTTTAAAGTAAATTTTCATGTATGTGAAGTTTAATTTTAATTCCCAGTGAAGCATCAAGTTTGGGAACTCCTTTTTTTATTGAAGGCTCCATAATATGAGATAATTATTCATCCTTAATCACTTTATCTTGATAATTTGTAGAGTTCCTTTGTATTTTAGTTTTAATGGAATCCTTAGAAGACTATTTTGAACCACAACAAAATAGTGTCTCATGACTTTTCTAAAACCAACAATGCAGTTATAATTGTTGCAACTTGTATTATTCCATGGGACACTACGGTAGTGTATCTGCAGAGTTAAAAAAACCACATAGTTATGCTTTAGTGTACCGTGGAACCGTAAACCTACATAACAAGTTTTTTTGATGTTAACCAAAATCACGAGATGATTTATGGATTGTAAAACTGTTTGTAAAAAAGGTGACTTGGCATAAGGAACAAATTTCAACATGTTTTTTTCATGTTTCCCCACTTAACATTAAAGAGGAGTGTTGGGGTTTATAATATTCAGTGGGAAATTACTTATTTATAAAACCCGCCAAATGACTTGGATCGGTTTTTAAGAGTGGATCATGACCACCCACCTTGTATATAACAAGGTGATCCTTTAGGGATTGGTTACACAAATTTTTGCATTGTATGCAAGCTATATGTGCAAGCAGATTTGTAAGTCTCATGAGAAAATGTATGAGGCAGTTTGTAATTCCTTATTGAAGGTGTAACTACATGTGAAATAGTGGGAGTGTTGGGTAAAAGTATATTCTCAATAAATATAAGTGATTTTCAGTGGGTTTTTTACCTTCCATGGTTTTATCACTTATATCTTGTGTCACTATGTTCATTTACTTTCTATTTATGTTATTTACATTATGTAATATGAAAATATAAAACATATTAATCTATATTTAATCTCTATACTTCATAATCTATAATCTTTAGCACTTTATTTTGTGGATTTATAATCTACTAATTATACATTCTTGTAAATATACTAAAAACATTTTACCTTTGCTTGAATCAAAGAAAACCCAGGATTTTGTGGAAACATGGGGTTGTCTCCAAGTTGTGGGACTTATAATGCATCTAGAGAAGGTTGGTTCCTCTACCTACTCCTAATTCGAACTACTCCTAAGGAAGGAAATGTGGGTATTTAATTCTACTCTATGATTCTAAGGGACCAATAAAGAGAGAGATGCGGGAAAAGGAAAATCCTTAACTAAAGAGAGGTGATATCACTAAGAAAAGTGGGTGAGACACTCTCAGATGAGTGAAAATGGAATAAAAATGATGAAGTAGAGGGAATACACGAGTTCCACATTCTAAAAATCATTCGAACCACCATTTCCATGGAGAAAAAAATTAAACCTTTCAAGGAGAATTAAATATGTACAATATACCTGTTAATGCAATGGAAAGCAAGAAAACACAATAAAATAGAGCTAGGGGAGAAGAAAGCCACAAAACAAGTAATTTTATTGCTTTAATTATGCACAATCCATTACATTGAGGGAGAAAGGAAAGGATCACCATGCAAGATGTCCAAATCTGAGGCTTGTAACTCAAAGTCCACACTTTTAGAAGGATGTAAAAACTTTATAAGGTGGTCCAACCCAAGAGTCTCTAACATTACAAATGAACATCATTTTACATTTTATAGAGAATGGGAAAGAGAGGAGGAAAAAAGGAACTTGAATTTCTTCCTTCACCCACCAATAACCTACATTAAATGTTTGAAAAGGGGCATGAGTAGCCTTTCAAATCCATCCCCCATGATATGTTGTTTATAAGAAAAGAAAAGGAACCATATCATATTAGATTTGGTTGTTTAGCTACATGTAACTGCATATTTTAATGTTTGAGACATTTTTCTCTTTTTCCCCTACCTACTCCCGCCTAACTCTAAATTTTATGTTTCCATGGTGTAGAGGATGAAATTATTTTTCCAAAAGTCCAAGTTTGTCGAATTCAGAGAACTAGTGAAACATTTATCCCCATATGGATCAAGGGCATCGAGGAGGAACATGAGTTCCCTATACAATGCTATAGTCCACAATTAAACATCATTTTCCCCTTTTTCTCCTATGGCTTGTGCATATTTTGGGTTTTTAGGGAACTTAGAGAGCTAGGGAACTAGTTCTATTTGTGTATTTTTTTCCCACAACCCTTGGTTATCTTGTAGCCTACAACCTCTGTAATAGAGATCCCCGTTTCCATGTAGCTCCCCCTAAGTTCTTACGTTTTTGGGTCGACACCAATGCGGGAACTAGTTTTGTCATTCCTCCCTATGGCCACATCTCCATACAAAATGACCTCCATTGTACGATGTCCTAAGCACCCCCACAGGGAACCTTGGTTCCCCAAGGAACTAGTTCCATCCACTCCTTTTTTCCCTATAAATCACTCCTTCTTCATCCCTTTAATATGTGGGTCGTATATTAATGTGGGGAACTAGTTCCGCTCGAACTCCATTCTCTAAATGTCAGTTCTACTCGACATTTCCTCACACGTAATACATGAAAACCTTTTCCAAACCTCTTTAATGCCGTTAAAATCCCCTATGGGTAACAACTTACCCTATGAAACATGTTCTCGAGTTCCTTCGTCATCCACATTTCCACAATACACTACAAATGACCCGTAATTCAAAATTTTCATATTTTTTCTATGTATTTTGAATAAGTATGAACTGATGAGTTAGGAAAAATTGGAGAAATGTCTTGAAACAAGTGCCCCAAAGCATGAAATATGTGATTTTTCTAGATTCTCCATCAAAATCCCATGAAATTTCCCAAGTCTAGTTTTGTAAGTTAGCCGATTTTTCGTAGGAAAAAATGAATAACAGTTTGGCAACTCATGGGGTAATCTACCTTCTAGATTGAAAATAGTTGTGGCCTTGAAGCATCCATTGGGCATGGAGCTAGCCTAACATCATAAAAACTGATATGAAACTTGAAGAACACACCCCTTAATCCACTTTAAGCAATGCTTGAACCTAGAGTTGATCTGAAGTTTTAATTGACCATATCATTATAAGAATTTTATGAATTAAATTTTTATATGATCGCACATGTTTTTGAACTCGAAACTTCATCCTATTTCCTCTACAACTGATCTGTTGGGGACAAAGAATTAGCATCTGAAACTATCCCAAATCTATTTTTGCCAATTTTTGAAAAGATTGAAGAACTTGGTTCCTAATAAGAATGAAAAATTATTCAAATATGGACCCAAGGACTAATTTTTGACAAGTACGAATCATTATAGAGTTTTGAATTTCATGTTATTTTATGCATGCACTTAGAACTACCCCAAACATCTAATTTTCACCTTAAACACTTATTCCGAAATAGATTGTGCAACAACAACACCAAAAAAAAAACTATGTACGAGACATGAAAATCATACATTTTCTAAGTGGAAATGTGCAAAGTGTACACAAGAATTTCTTTTTACGAAAACAAACCTGCACTAAACTACTCTAAAAATATTTGAAGGAAACCTAAACAAATCCCAAAACACGTAGGAAGAAAAAGCTTTCTTTCCTTACAATTTCAAATGACATGACTGATTTGGCACTAAACATGGTCTTTAGTGAGAGTGAAAAAATGTGTTGAAGATGGATTTCCACCCTTTTCTTCAAAGTATCGACAACATAAAAAAAAAAAAAAAAAAAAAAAACCTCATTTAGTTGCTTTACATTTAGATTTAGGAGGCATTGTTGTTGACTTTTGGTGTGCCAAAGTTCATCCTCATGCTCGAATTAAGCACGAATGGTTCGCAACTCTGTCTTTAGCTCGAACTAGCCATATATCCGAATGGAAATAGACAAATCCTTTTAATTTAACCATCCTATTGAAGATCAACCCAATGAATATGGGCATCATTCAGAATCTCCTCCTAAAGGTGATTGTTTGGAGGCTGAAATGAACTCTACTTTTCCTCTACAAACAATTCAACCTCCTCCAAAACAACATACTATGAGTCTAGTTGAATTCCCTTTGAATTAGATTCCCTTTTTTCTCACTTTGTGACATTTCATCTTCCCAATCAGATTCACACCACTCTTCAATAGTTATTCAATCAACGAACATGGTAAGATTGGTTGGGGATGATACATACACGATGGGCTACCGATTTCTTGCAATGTTAGACAAAAAGTTGTGGAAAAAATTGAAGAAGGGAAGAAATGGTAATGGATTTCCTTTGTGTAATGTACCATCTTAGCACACCAAAACTTAATAAATAAGACTAAAAAATTTATGACTTTTTTTTATTTGTACGTTATAGCATTGATTAAGTTCAATGTAATTATTAGCTGAATATACATTAGGCAACGATCACACACAATTAAAAAAACAACATAATTCTAGTAACAAAACTTAAGGCACCTACCCATATGAGATATTTAGCAAAAACAAAAAGAGTACCCTAATGCTACATTCCATTACTATAATAATTAAATTATTTTCCCCAAGCAAAAGATGGAAGCTAATTACCATTTGACCAATTTATGAAAAATTGTTAATTCCAGGACTATAGAGAACCATAGGATTAAATTCCTTCTCATCCATTGATTTTAGGGGAAACCCTAATCATCCTTATAAATTTATTTTCCTTTCTCTTTCTTATATAGTTTTATTTTTTTTCATTTTATCTTTGCTTAGTTTTGAATGGGAGCTCCATGAACAAAGAAAGGCTTTTTTATTTTCAAGGGTTTTGGAGCCTCTACAAGCTCATAGAGAGCTTAATCGAATATGATTTTTTTATTTTGTTTTATTTCATCCTTTCTTCATAATTTGCCGTAGGTTTTACATTTTAAGTCGGCCATGATGGAGGCACTTTGTAGGTTAAAAGGAAGGGTGGTGGCTATGGAAATATGAAGCACATCATCCACTTTTTGTTTTATTTATTATTATTATTTTGTTGCAGGGTCTCGATTTATTTATTTTTCTTTTATCATTTTACCAAAGTTATTTATTTTTATTCTGTCATTTTACCCCTTTCTAATCGAAGAGATTCAATCGACAGATAGATAAATATGTATATATATTATGGAACCAGAAATTTATTTATGCGGGGTTTTATTTTTTAAGCCGCAGCCTACTGTGTGCTCGTGAGAGGGGGCAGCCACTGGTTTCTAAGGCATCTAACGCCGCAGTGGGAGATATAAGGAAATGGGGATCGAGTGAAGGCATAGGGGGCGGCGGATAGCTATGGGGAAAGCCAAAGACAACATAGCCGCAAGCCTAATTATTTTTTCTCCCTTGTGTGTGTGTGTGTGTGTAGATTTAGTTAAAAACAACGGTTCCGAGGTGTATATATATATAATTTGAAATTACCAAAAATTAAAATCAAAATCTGTTTTCTAAGGAGCTTAAAAAATAGCTATCATAATATTTTATAAGATTTTTTTTTGTCTTTTGATATTGCTTCCTCAATCTTGATAATTTGAGGACAATAAAATCCATTTTGAAATTTCTTCAAATGCCTTAGAGAGAATAATCTACAGAGGGAGTAACTTAAATTTCCAAGTTGGATAAATGAACTACCAACCATTTTTTTGATCTAAGAGAAACATTCAAATAAAATTTAATCCACCCTACACTTATACTCTAGAATTTAATAAAAGGATTCCTTAAATACAAGACAAACTTAGTCATTACTTATCATTTCAACTAAAGGTTCAACACGTAAATTTGCTTCTTTAAAATTCATAACTCATACCAACTAAATCCCATATGATGAACCCAAAAAGGAACTAATAAATTGAGACTAGTTTTCTTAATACCACAACAAAATAACAAGCCAAAGGTGATAAAATATACGTAACTTAATATCCAATATTTCCCCCTATATCTCCTTCGAACCACATAAGCAATTTCAATCCTTCCATTCAAAAATTGCATCTTACAACCATGTTTCTACAACAATGTAACAACTACACATATTCTTCATCATACAATGTCTAAAAACATTCATTACCAAGGATAAAACATTCCTTTTCAAAATATACAAACAACCAAACTATTCATTTAATAAGTATTACACAACCTTCACAAAAAAATATAAAATCTTCCTTCAAAGCAATATGAAATAATAATTTTACATGTAATTTAATAAGAATAAGATTCATTACAAAATGAATACTTCAACTCACAATGCTACAAGACTACTCCTTAAGGAGAGGACCAAACTTAAATAGACAAATTCCCTTTACATGTTTGGAGAAGATTTTACAATGGCTGTCACTCTTAAGGAATAAATACAATCATAGCCCATAATCAGAGACTTTAAGAAAGGTTAGAATGTCATTTACCAAACCAACTAAAACCTAATAGAATAACAAATTAAAATGGTCGCTCATTTTTACCAACATAAAATAAAATTCAAGAGAAAAATACTTCACCAAAAAGGGGAAACAACATGGCGAAATTTTGAATTTTTCTTCAAACTTCAAGGCTCCCAAATATGAAATTTCTTCAAAGTTGAACTTCAAGCACAAAGGAGAAGAAGGCCCAGTTACCTCCCAACCACTTGGCATCATTACATGTCATTCCAACTAGTGGAGGACATACTAGCCTCCCTCCAAGCCCATGGGAGAGAGGGCAAGCATTCCTAAAATGTGCACAAGAAAGGAAGAGGTAGAAGAAAGAAAAAAACCCAAATCAAACATAAACCATTCACCTAAAACGCAAAAATACAACCAAAACAAGGAGGAGAAAACACCAAGTACAACCTCCAAATGGGGAAGAGTGGATGTGAAATCCAAATGAGCTAAAAGGTGTGACCCAACCATAGGAAACACACATAACAAAATCTACAAAATTCCTCTTTATTCCTACATAAAAGCAATACTCCTTATTTCTCCTCCCATTCACCAAAATTCCTTCTTGGGAGGATTTTCAAATCTTTTGTGTTTCCTATCTAAGGATGGGGAAGGGGGTTCAAACCATGTGAACCACCTTCCCCACCTCAAACCATATGAGGGGATAAAAATATGAGAAACCAAAATGGCTTTTCCATCAAGCCATGAGGTTTAAGAGGGAAATTTTATCGCTCTTCCCCGCCCCAAATCCAAAATCCATTATACCAAATGATAGATGGAGAAAAACAATTGAAGGAAAAAAACCAAGAATAGTACATAAACAACACAATCAACACAACAACTTTCATCTAAAATATACATACAATAATACCAAAAGGATCAAAGATCCTACCTCCAAGAGCTTTCCAAGTCCCTAAACTATCGAATCTACTTCCAAGCAAGAGCTCCAAGTCTCGAACTCCATAGTCACTCCCAAGTAAAAGACAAGCTAAAAGGTTCCCTTCCTCCTACATGAGAAAGTGTTTGAAGAAAAAAGGGAAAAAATACTCACTAAATGAGGGGGTGACATGTGTCACCATTCTCTTCCTCCAAATCCAGATTCCAAAAAGTAAAGAGAGAAAATATAAATTTCATTTTAAAACCAATCCCCCAAGTTACCCAAATTGAATAAAATTCAAACCCATGCAAATTTTAAAAGACAACTCCCACCCATTCTTAGAATAATGGTGGCTTATAGAGGTAAAATGGGAGGAAAAATCCCATTTGGTCGAGAAATGAATCCCCTACCGATGGGTAGGGTGAAAGGGCTTATTTTCATGCTAAGAAAACCCCAAAACCAAAAGGGATTTAAAAATGCCATAAATAGTGCAATTTAGGATTTGGCATTTTGGGCACAATAAAGCTGATGTTGTGGGTCCCACCCAAGGGTGATCATGTGACCCCAACCTCATAAAAAAAACTTAAAAATATGAAATACACCACTAATACAAGTGGGGACCTTTAGGTCCCCCAAACTATCTCCTACAACACTAAATTTTTTTTAACAATAATAAATTTACAAAATTGCCACATTACACTATAGGGGACACTCATGGTGCCCAAATATGATATGTAACCAAGTAAGGATTCACACAATTAACATGGCTAAAAATCGGCCTAGTTGTCCGCTTGTGCGAGACTCGACCTATGCCCTTTAATAGGCACACTCATTACAAATATTAAATACATCTTTCTAATAAAATGTATACATTAACTACTCAATAAATCAATAAAATATAATCATGCTAACTATGCTAACACAATATTGGTAAGGAATTGTTAACAATAAACATACATAATTTCATATTACCTCAATATGTGTTATACATCCCAAGAACATATAATGACACCCATCCATGCTATAATATGATAACATCAAATATCTAGATAATTCATGATATCAAAAAGTGTGAAATAACCATATGTCCATCATATATCAAATAATATCAACAACATCGTAACATGTTACTATTCAAAACATCTACTGAAATAAACTATCATATTAGTCAAATCTAAATTCGCACTACATGCCCAAATCATAATACATGTCCTCAAATGATAAAATATCATAACATAATATCAACAAGGTGCCATAATCTATGTCCAGTCATTAGATATGGATATAGATTGATAGATAAAATAAAGCTAGAAATGTGGGCACTACATCCCCTCTCCTAAAATTAAAATTCCTCGTTGAAGTATCCGGAAGAGATAGGGATATGACTCCATGAGGTATCGTGTCTTATCAAGTGATTGTTAGTCCCAACAAGCATGTCCCACCAATTCAAACTTGGTCATGTATTAAGTGTTTCTCCCATTTAGATTAATTTAATCAAATAAAGTTGCAGCTTCTAAGGAAATTCTTATCATCATCATTGTCTAAAACCTGTAAATGGTCACACATAGTGTATGTCCAACATATTGTTCCCTTTAAGGGAATTATATTATTATTTTTATTATGTGTCTTAACAAACATGTCTCATCAAATACAACATGGTTCCAAGTCAAGTATATCTCAATTAGGAGAATATTAATCAAGGAAAAATTGTACCTTCCAAAGGTTTCAATTGCATCATCGTCTAACCTTCTTATACGGGTCCAAATAAGTCAATATTCAACATAAGTTCCATATTTAAAGGAAAAGCTGTTGATGCGTAGGCCAAAGGTATATAATGGTTATTTCAAACAAGGTTAAAAATTATATATACATGATGTGTATGAGCCAACTCACGGAAATCATCCAAGATGCCACAAATGCCACATAATAAGAGAGTGAATGTTTCCAAGTTTACATGTATTTTCACCTCCTAGCTCACCATTACTCACAAATTTAAAGAAACATTTTCAATATCCTATTTAATATGGTTTTACCATCCGCATTATTCACTAAGGCCAAAGATGAAGATTCACATAATACCAAGTATAATTAAGGGTGATGGTTTGATTTGAAAATGATTTTTATGTTCAAATAATAATAGTACCAAATAAATTGTGGTTGAAATATATATACAACCAACCATCGAGTTAGGATTGATGCTCTATATTTTTTTGTCATGCCCATCTTTTACACAAACAAAAACAACAATAAAAACTAGGATAATTGTTTTTTTACTTACATTGCTCACTACACAATGCCGCATGAGGGCCCCAAGAAAAGAAAACTTAAAAACACTTACGACACTTACATAAGTCATCGACTAACATAGAGACATGAGAACACTATATACATGTTGATGCCGGACTTTCCCCAATAAACTAATACTAGCAATGACCCAACCAAAAGAAAAGGACTCAAAGATTGGCAAACCCCAACACATCATTTTCTTAATTGCATCTTAGCTAAGATTAACATTCCATGAACATTATTTTACAAGGATATTTTTCTCACTTTTTCCATCTATAGATTCTTAAGTTCATTTCACATTTAATTTTAAGTTTGACCATTTCAATTTCGCTCTTTATTCTTTACGAAAATCTCCATAACTTACATAATTATTTGGCATATTTCAAATTGCATACAAAGTACTTAATTCTCTTCTTCTAATGTTAAGAATATGCTTCTCAAACATTTATTCAATGTTTAAATTTTACCATTTCAACTCAAGTGTATCTAACTTGATGTCAAGAAAGCAATATTAGGATTTAAGGGGGTGGTGGTTTAGAATCAAGATACATTTTTCCCATAAACATTATCCGATCACGATATCTTTATTTCCCGATTCAACATTCCCACAACAAGAAATTGTATTTAGATTATATATATATATATATATATATATATATATATATATATAATTTATCTATATATATATATATATATATATAGGTAAAAGTTTGATCCTATTCTTTGCAACACATGAAAATGTTTAATTGAGTTTTAAGGACTCTAAGAGTGACATTATTCCTAACCTAGAATCTCATTTTACTATTATGTGCTTTACTTTTATATCACACTATGGTCTCATCATTAACATTTTTATAACAAAAGAGTTACGAAAGTTCTTACCTAACATCTTGAAGAAGTACATGATTGGAAACATTGTAAACTACACATGAACCAAAAGTGATTTGTGTTCAAGGCAAGATCCCATGTTTCTACATTTCACGATTCTTCATGACAAATTTATTTTATTCTTAAAGTCATAAAAGGGCATAAGAAGGGATTACAAGAACAAGTTTTTTTGGTTTCTTGGGTTTTCTAAAGTCAACATAATTCAAATCAATTTCGTTTGTAAGGAGTTACTTACCATTTTCTTACCACAAGTTAAATCCTAATCAACTGAGGTTTGGTTTAATTCCAATTTGCACCTAAGTATCTACACCCCAACTATAAATGAGTTTAAGGTAAGAGTACACATTTATGCTAAACAACCTTCATGAAAGAACAAGGAGTTATATTAATAGTATCCAAGGTAACACAATTATCGACGAGGAACTAAAGAGATCATTAACAAGAGTTTAAGTAATAGTACAACTATTGACTCAGTCCATTTGTGTCGTTTAGATCCCACAAAAAATTAATTCGATGATGGATAAAATTCCTAGATATAACTTCATAAGACTTGGTAAATGACAAGGATACTAAATAGGGGTTAGATCTACTTACTCCAAATAAAGTTTTTCCAGGTCACTCCTAACCATCGGGTTCATGACGGTAATGCTAAACATATTGAATATGATGATATCACAAAGTAGGGGTCTTATTTACGTAAACTAGGAGGTGCCATCGAGTACAAGGTTTAAGATCATTCTATGATTTCAATTTCTTCCACACTAAGTAGGATCTCGAAGGAAGAAAAGATATGGATGAATCTTATGTTATGGTTGGATGTTGTGGTTAGATTTCTTTATTACATGTTCAAGGTAAGAAACACAATACCAATTATTTAATCATCTATTACACACTAAAAACACATTGAAAGATATTAAATTGAAATCCATTTAACCTATATATATATATATATATATATATATATATATATATCAATCATTTTTACAGACGTAACTATGAATCAAAATTACACCTATGATTAAATGTGCATTTCCTAATGTATCAATAAAACTAACATCTCCTACATATTAGCATATTTCAAATTCAATGTTTCGTAACAAAATACTACATTGTACATATATACATTTTACAATGACCTACATAAATTTTGATAATAAGAAATGAATTACACCACACCCTTTTACCATCTTTCTTGCATCCTGCAAAACCAAGTGAGCATGAAATCAATGATAAATCATTGGCATGGCATCCACCTAGATCTAGCATAATTAACGTTTTCAGTTTTCCATTTACATAATATTAATAATTTTCATTCAAAAAGTGGGGTTAGAGACACATGTTTATTTCATTTCATTTCACCTTATTTCGTAACCAAGAGAGAGAGAAAGAGAGAGGGAAGAGAGAGAAACACTATTTTGTCAAAAGTTCAATTTCACACAATAAGTCACATGATATATTTTCAAATAGTTATTTACAAGTGTCAACAAGTTTCCATGATGGTTTGGTTACCCGTTGGAGGTCCTACAACTTTCTTTTTACGTTTTCCTGCTAGTTGTAAAAATGTTCAATCTAGGCCCGGAGGCTAAGAAAGCACTTTAAAACATTTTTTTCGATGGAAAAACACACCATGTGTAAGTTTCTACATGTCCTCATATATACCAAGAATTCATAGGAGCTGGCAGAATTCAGAATTGGTGAATGGTTTTCAAACGGCGATGCATTTTCTAAACCCACTGGTCGTAATTGGTCCAGTTTGACCTAGTCAAACTATGACCAGAGGCCTACAAAATGCCCTTTCTAAACTATCTAGAAGAGTTTTTTTCCCCAAAATGGAGGTTGAAAGAAATTGTCTAGTAAAATATACTATAGGTTTTGAGGGAGGAAAGACATTTCGTTGCTCAAGGTTCGAACGGTGGTTTAAAATGAAAGCCAACTTTTAAGTTTTGGCAACTTCCTAAAAGTACAAAATGGGCACCTGAGGGCTCTAGAGGATCTCGCAAAGAGAGCACAAACAATAAAAAAATGTCAATCTATTTCTTGAAGAAAATCTCTACATAAAAAAGAACACATACGATGCTTGACATATCATTTCCATGGCTCATAGTGTTATTTTGCAAGTCTCTCAAAATTGCATTTTCTAACTTTACAAGGTAGACAGAAAATGTTATTTTATTTGACAACATCATCTAACTCTTGACGATACCCAAAATATGAGCACTTAATTCAGATACTCTAGTATCATTGTATAAGGTTATGGTAGCTACCACATTTAATGTTTAAATTGAAAAATCAGTTTCATTAATCACAAGGTGAAGTTTTATTTCTTTACACTATTTAAATTTGGCTACATATCCATTTGTATGATTATCTAGTGGTTTAACGTTTCTATAATATTGAAAATGAAGAACCCAAATTACAAAAATTATGAAAGAAAAGGTAAAGGAGATAATTCTTAGATTAAACGATATGACGAAATGTTGTGCAAGTGGTGCTCCAGTGGGTTCACTAACATTCCACGAAGCTCCAATTCTCTCTCTCTCTCTCTCTCTCTCTCTCTCTCTCTCTCTCTCTCTCTCCCACATGCAAGAGATATTTCAAGACAAAATACGATGCATTGTCCAAAAAACACTTTGGTCTTAAGCTTAGGGTTAGGCTGACGGTACATAGCTAGGAAACAAAATTAAAATAATATTCCTCCAACCCAAAACAATAATCTTGCTTCGTCAACCAAAATCCCTTCCCAAATTGAGTCTCGTTGCTCTAAATCAACCTCTTGTCCACTCTCCACAATTGTAACCTTACTATCAGGAGATTCTCAAATCCAACCTAAGGTGATCCAAAAGCAAGGTCGTGCTCTCGTTCCATAATAAATACTTATTTTAGTAAGATATCCAGCTTTTTCTTTTGTTCAATGTGCTCACTACGAAGGGGATGCACAATAAAAGGCTGCAATAGTGGTTGAAATAAAGGCTCAAGTAACTCGAAACCTCACTTCCTGCTCTATTGGAAAGAAATTCAAGACATGAAAACACATTATTTCTAACCATCAATGTTGAATTTTCATTGAATAGCTCTGCAGCAAGAAAATCAACAACTCCTTGGAAACTCTACCTACGGGGTTCACTATTTTCCACATCCACATTATTCACAACTATTATAATTTGTAGTAGTATTTAACTTGTTTCTTCTTGCTCCCATTTAGCCAAAAAATGGGAGGATGTAAGTAATGTGTGAGTTATTTGGATTTACACCTGCCAATTACATTTGTTTGAAAGTTTCGAAGCCTTTTCAAAGAAACCCATTTTGTGCATATACTGTAGTTCATGTTATCCACACAACTGCATTTATTTTTCTAAGATATATTTTTTCAAATAGCTCACCTGCCATGTGAATGCTCCCACATATGCATACCTAGCTACAAAGAAGTTTCAAAAACAACATACGAAAAAATCCCATCCCTCCCTCATTATGTTGTGATTGATGTCCATTCCCTGTTCTAAATCCTCAATTTAGGCACATGGTGGAGGGTGTTGGCAAAGGCTATGAAGCTTGTATTTTCATTGCTTGAACGGTTCCATGACCTTTTTAACAAACCCATTTTGTATGTATTCTACCATCATTACATCCATAAGGCCACATTTTAGGCATTATGTTGAATAGTTCACCTACCATGAATAGTTCCATATTCATCATACGTGTCTTCCTGAGCATGGGTGAATACATCATATGAAAAAAAAAATCCTCTATATTTTATGTTTTGATAGAAATCCATACCATGTCCTAGAGCTCACACTTTTTACACAAGATGGGAGTACACGGTATATGTAAACTGATCATGTTTGAGACTAGTTATTGCACAAGAGAACTATGTGATTGTCTCGAGAGGAACCTAATATATTATGTACACTACCTTAAAATCATTCCAAGAGAAGTTTCCTCATTCTTTCATTTGATCAAACACTGAAACTGTTAAAAAAATCTAAATTTTAATCCCTAACTAGGTTTTTATGAGGTTAGCACATCTAAAAATAAAATCAAGTGTCTATAATTTATCTTGAAAGGTATGTGATAGGTCTTAAAGGCTGTGATGGTTCCCATGTGATTTCCAAGAAATCCCACACCTCCATATTACAGCCACACTCCACCCCCACATCTCTATCTAATAAACCACTTGTCATTTCACTAACCTGCTCCACCAACATTAATTTATTGTTATCATCCGTGGTGTTTTTTTTATAAATTATTACGGGCACTACACTTCCCTCCCCTTATAAGAGCATCATCCTTGATGCGATACAATGCTGAAGATCTAAGGGTAGGTAGGAAAGAAAGATAATAATGACACATGTCTTTTAACAAAACATTTGTTCAAGTATAACACAACCAAAAGGAATCAAACTAAAATTTGCGATATCATAAATTTTAATGTTTAGTGAAGATTGGCATTTCACTTTTACTTTATTAATTAGTTAGTCAATTCTTGTAAGGTATTTTTAAACCTCAAACTCTTAGTATTTCAATTCTTAGGATTTTAGTTGTCTTATGTTCGTAGGTTCCCAACAAAACTGACATAAAAATACTACATCAGGGTCACACACAACACTAATGGTTCATAAGACATCATGATATTTACCCTTACGACTATATCACATCACAAGAACTCAACCAAACCATGGAAAGAACATACATAACCCTCACAACATAGTACTTGTCACATGTCTTCGACCCAAGGCACTTGTAACATAATAAGACTACAACAACATGGAATTACCAACATGTACACATACAGGGGTTTCATGCAACTAAAAACCATAATTGTAGCTATATAGGTTCAAGATGGAAACAACATCACAAGACATAAACCAGAATCTCAAGAGTACACCTAACTCAACCAACTCCGTACACCTCCCGAAGCATCACAAACAAGTCCATATACCTCCCAAGCATCACAAAACAAATACATATACCTCACAAGAATCACATAACAACTCCATATACATCCTAAAGCATCAATCACACCCACACAAATCTCTTATGCCTCCCTCAAGTCTCTTATGCCTCCCTCAAGTCTCTTATGCCTCCCTCAAGTCTCTTATGCCTCCCTCAAGTGTCTCTTATGCCTCCCTCAAGCAATAAAATAAAGTTAAATTTTCCTTTCGATTTCCCAAAAGAGGCCGGTCACCCTATGGTTGTATGCACCGGGATACCTCTAACCCAAGTGACGTAATAACTCATGGTTCAACAATCCGCTAGTTATTTGTAACTCCTTAGGGCGTACCTCCATACAACGAAGTGGGTCCATAGGTCCCACCACTCCATGGTGAATCCCATGACCCTATTCCAACACATTACGACATTAGAACCAACATAACAATCCATATCAAATGCCAAGTGGCAATAATCCCAAGCCTTGGGCTAGGCTATAAAATATTTAAACTTGATATACAAATTTAAAACTGAGAAAAGAAAATGGCTAATTAGCCATGGTTAGTGAAAAATCTGAATGTTAGTGCAAAAACAAAATAAATGCCCAAAATATAAGAACATGCCAGTCAAGAAAACTATTGGTTCTAGGAAGAAAAGGGAAAGTTCTTGATTTACGAATAAAATAAATGTATAGGAATAATACATTAGGATAACTATGTGGCCTTATACAGCCACCAAGGGGGGAACTCAATGAGTTGATGGCACTCGAAAACATCAAGACTCAGCTTGTAAAATAACATATCAATAATACAATCTGTTATCATCTTTGTCGAATCATCCCGCCACCACTTCGACGAGGCTCAAAATAGTCAAAATCACATAGGTTAAATCCACATGATAACCATATGGGAGAGAGAAATGAGTACAAGTCACCATCTACTGAGCCTAGGGTGTCTACAAAGCACAATATGCATGACACCTGTTGAGCAAGTGCCACACATACTAAACAAACAAAAGTGGGTTTTTAGCCTATGTAAGAATCCACTTCCTATCTCGTACTCAACATGCGTGGTGGTAAATGGTACACATTTCCTCACTCCAAAAGTATGCCTTTTACCAATTTCCCTTAGGATTGGTTAGTATAAGATCCACAACATAACATTTAACTACATCACTAACACAATGGTGATTCACACAAATTAACCATAGCATCTTATGCATGGTATATATACAAGGTAAAACACAATCATTACTTTCACGTGTTATGATACATCACATTACCACATTCTACACCCAAAGTGCAATCACTATATAATAGGGATCATATGCTCACCATATGCCCCTAAATCACGACATGAACCATCACATATTACATGAATTATACATATGAGGAACACAATGTCTAACTTTACAACATATAGCCAATTGTAATACAACATGGTGATGCACACGATTCATCACAATACAGTGATGACATCACAATACAATATAATTTTCTTTACACCAATTTTTTCATGCAATACATCAATACACCTACATATCACATAATGACAAAATGCTCCAACACTTCACAATCCAAAATAACATTATTTTTCACACACAATAAGCCAATACATCACATGTGAAATCTTCATAGAATCCATGAAAAGGAGAGAGAATACTCTCATCATAAGCACATCAACATGATAAAAAATATGCACTAAGTGACATACACAACATGTGCGTTCACAATTTCACAATTACGACATAGTTCACATCACACTTATATCACATTACTCTTCCAATATCCACCACCATCATGCAACACCATCAAAACTCCAATCTACCCCAAAGGTTCGAGAGCATGAATCGGCTCTCATACCAAATGTCACACCCACCTTTGACACACACACAAAAACGACAATAAAAATACCAGCATAATTTTTTTGACTTACATTGCTCACTACACAATGCCACAAGGGCCCCAAGAAAAGAAAACTCAAAAATGCATACGACACTTACATAAGTCATTGACTCACATAGACACATGACAACACTATATACATGTCGATGCCACACTTTCCCCAATGAACAAATACTAACAATGACCCAACCAAAAGAAATGGACTCAATTATTAGCAAACCCACAACACATAAATTTATTAATTGCATCTTAGCTATGATTAACATTCCAAGAACATTATTGTGCAAGGAGAATTTTCTCCTTTTTCCACCTATAGTTTCTTAAGTTCATTTCACATTTAATTTACAATTCGAACATTTCAAGTTGGCTCTTTTTTTCTTTACGAAAATTTCCATAACTTACATAATTATTTGGCATATTTCAAATTACATCCAAAGTACTTAATTTTCTTGTTGTTAAGTTAAGAATATGCTTCTCAAAAATTTATTCAATGTTTAAATTTTACCCTTACAACTCAAGTGTATATGACTTGATGTCAAGAAAGCAATATTAGGATTTAAGGGGGCCGGTGGTTTAGAATCAAGATACCTTTTTACCATAAGCATTCTTCGATCACGGTATCTTTATTTCCCAATTCAACATTCCCACAACAAGAAATTATATTTAATATATATCTTTTGTTTTTTTTTCTCAAGTTTATTCTCACCATGGAAAAATCATATACTTTGTATAACATTAAAAATTTTAATTGAGTTTTAAGGACTCTAAGAATGACATTATTCCTAACCTCATATCTCATTTTATTATTATGTGCTTTAATCTTATATCACACTATAGTCTCATCATTAGCATTGTTTTATAACAAAAGAGTTACAGAATTTTTTTCCTAACATCTTGAAGAAGTACATGATTGGAAGAATTATAAACTACACATGAACCAGAAGTGATTTGTGTTCAAGGTAAGATCACATGTTTCTACATTCCATGATTCCGTATGAGAAATTTATTAAATTGTTAAAGTCATAAAAGGGCATAACAAAGGTTTATGGGACCAAGTGTTTTTGGTTTCCTGGGTTCTCTAAAGTCAACATAATTGAAATCAATTTCATTTGTAAGGAATTACTTACCATTTTTTCACCACAAGTTAAATCCTAATCAACTGAGGTTTGGTTTAATTCCAATTTGCACCTAAGTATCTACACCCCAACTATAAATGAGTTTAAGGTGAGAGTACATATTTATGCTAAACAACCTTCATGAAAGACCAAGGTGTTATGTTGTTAGTATCCAAGGTAACACATTTATCTACGAGGAACTAAAGAGATCATTAACAAGAGTTTAAGTAATAGTACAACTATTGTACTAGGTCCATTTGTGTCATCTAGATCCCACAAGGAATTCATTCGATGATGGAGAAAATTCCTAGATCTAACTTCGTAAGACTTGGTAAATGACAAGGATACTAAGGAGGGGTTAGATCTACTTACTCCAGATAAAGTTTGTCTAGGTCGCTCCTAACCATCGGGTTCATGACGGTAATGCTAAACATACCGACCATGATGATAACACAAACTAGGGGTCTTATTTACCTAAACTAGGAGGTTCCATCAAGTATAATGTTTAAGATAATTCTACTATTTCAATTTCTTCCACACTAAGAAGGATCCCACATGAAGACAAGTTATGGATGAATCTTATGTTAGGGTTGAATGTTGTGGTTAGATTTCTTTATTACATTTTCAAGGTAAGAAACACGGCACCAATTATTTAATAATATATTAAACACTAGAAACACATTGAAAGATATTAAATTCAATTTCATTTAACATGTGTGTTTGTGTGTGTGTGTCAATCATTTTTACCACACCTAACTATGAATCAAAATTTCACCTATGATTAAATGTGTGTTTCCCAATGTATCCCTACAACTAGCATCTCCTACATATTAGCATATTTCAAATACAACGTTTCAGTAACATAGGACTACATTGTACATATATACATTTAACAATGACATGCATAAATTTTGATAATAGGAAATGAATTACTCCACACCCTTTCACCGTCTTTCTTACATCATGTAAAACCAAGTGAGCATGAAATTAGTGATAAATTATTGGCATGGCATCCCCTAGATTGAGCATAATTAACGTTTTTCAATTTTCTATTTACATAATATTAATAATTTTCATTCAAAAAGGGGTTAGAGACACATGTTTATTTCATTTCATTTCACCTTATTTCATAACCAATGAGAGAGAAAGAGATAGGGAAGAGAGAGAAAACTATTTTGTCAAAAGTTCAATTTCACACAATACGTCACATGATAGATTTTCAAACAGTTATTTACAAGTTTCAACAAGTTTCCATGATGGTTTTGTTACCGGCTAGAGGTCCTACAACTTTATTTTTACGTTTTCGTACTAGTTACAAAAATGTTCAATCTAGGCCCAAAGGCTAAGAAAGCACTTTCAAACATTATATTCCGATAGAAAAACACACCGTGTTTAAGTTTCTATGTGTCCTCATATACACCAAGAATTCACAAGAACTGGCAAAATTCATAACTGGTGAATAGGTTTCAAATGGAGATGTGTTTTCTTAACCCACTGGTTGTAATTGGTCCAATTTGACCTAGTCAAACTACGACCGGATGCCTATAAAATTCCCTTCCCAAGCTATGTAGAAGAGATTTTTCCTAGACTTGAGGTTGAAATCAATTTTCTAGTAAAATATAATATAGGTTTTGAGGGAGGAAAGACATTTCTTTGGTCGTGGTTGAACAAGTGGTTTCAAACCAAAGCCAACTTTTAAGTTTTGGCATCTTCCTAAAAGTACAAAATCTGGGCATTAGGGATCCTAGAGGAGCTTTGAAGAGAAAAATGATCAAACAAGGCCGAGTTATTACTTGATGTGACTCTCTACATAACAAAGAACACATACGACACTTGACATATCCTTTATGGGGCTCAAAGTGTTGTTTTGCAAGTCTCTCAAAATTGCATTTTCTAACTTTGCAAGGTAGATGGAAAATGTTGTTTGATTTGATGACATCATCTAACTCTCACCGATACCAATAGATATGAGCACTTAATTTGGATACTCTAGTATCATCGTATAAGGTTATGGTAGCTACCAAATTTAATGTTTAAATTGAAAATCAGTTTTGTCAATCACAAGGTGAAGTTTTATTTCTTTACACTATTTAAATTTGGTTACATATCCATTTGTACGAATATATAGTGGTTTAATGTTTCAATAATATTGAAAATGTAGAAACCCAAATTACAAATATTATAAAAGAAAAGTCAAAGGAGACCAAGTCAGATAAACGAGACAACGAAACGTTGTGCAAGTGGTGCTCCATGTGGGTTCACCAACATTCCACAAAGCTCCATTCTCTCTCTCTCTCTCTCTCTCTCTCTCTCTCTCTCTCTCTCTCTCTCTCTCTCTCTCCCCCACTTGCAAGAGATGTTTTAGGACAAAATATAATGCACTTTGTACAAAAAAACAATTTGGTCTTAAGCTTAGGGTTAGGTGACTACATGTAGTGAGAAACAAAATTAAAATAATATTCCTCCAACCCAAAAAAATAATCTTGTTTCGACAACCAAAATCCCTTCCCAAATTGAGTCTCGTTGCTCAAAATAATCCGATTGGCCACTCTCCGCACTGTAACCTTAATTAGTAAAGATTCTCAAATCCAACCTAAGGTGATCTTGAAGCAAGTTCGAGACTCTCCTTCCACAAAAATGTCAGTTTGAGTAAGCTATCTAATTAAATGCCTCGCTATTCAATGTGCTCACTATGAAGGGGACACACAACAAAAGGCTGCAATAATGGTTGAAATAAAGGCTCAAGTAACTCCAAAACCTCACTTCCTGATCTATTGGAAAGCAATTCAAGACATGACAACACATTATTTCTAACCATCAATGTTGCATTTGTATTGAATAGCTCTATAGCAAGAAAATCAACAACTCCTTGGAAACTCTACCTACAGGGTTCACTATTTTCCTCATCCACATTATTCACAACTATTAGAAATTGTAGAAGTACTTTACTTGTCTCTTCTTTCTCCCATTTAGGCACAAAATGGGAGGATGTAAGCAAGGCATGAGTAATTTGGATTTACACCTGCCAATTGCATTTGCTTGAAAGTTTCGAAGCCTTTTCAACGAACCCATTTTGTGCATATCCTGTAGTTCATGCTATCCACACAACCACGTTTATTTTTCTAAGACATTTGGTTTTTCAAATCTCACCTGCCATGTGAATGCTCCCACATATGCATACCTGGCTACAGAGCATTTTTAACTACAACATCTGACAAAATCCTGTCCCTCCCTCATTATGTTGTGATGGATGTCCATTCCCTATTCTAAATCCTCAATTTAGGCACATGGTGGAGGGTGTTGGAAAAGGCTGTGAAGCTTGTATTTTCATTTCTTAAATGGTTCCAGGGCCTTTTAACAAACCCATTTTGTACGTATTTTTCCATCATTACAGTCCATGAGGCCATGTTTCAGGCATTATGTTGAATAGTTCACCTGCCATGAATAGTTCCATATTCATCATACACGTCTACCTAAGCATAAGTGACTAGAACATCTAAAAAACTCCTCTATATTTTATCTTTTGATAGACATCCATACCACGTGCTATAGCTCACGATTTTTACACAGGATGTGACTACACGACATATGTAAATTGATCATGTTTAAGACTAGTTTTTGCGAAGGGAATCTATGTGAATGTCTCAAGAGGAACCTGATGTCTTCTGTACACTGCCATAAAATGATTCCAAGAGAAGATGCCTCGTTCTTTCATTTGGTCAAACACTAAAACTGTTGAAAAATACTAAATTTTCATCGCTAACTTGGTTTTCCTGAGATTAGCACATCTGAAAATAAAATCAAGTTTGTGTAATATCTCACAAAGTATGTAATAGGTATTAAAGATTGTGAGGGTTCCCATGTGATTTCTAGGAAATCCCACACCTCCATACCCCTGCCACACTCCACCCCCACGTCTATATCTAATAAACCACTTGTCATTTCACTAATCTGCTCCACCAACATTAATTTATTGTTATCATCCTTGGTTTTTTAATAAATTTTTATGGGCACTACAATTTTCAGGGTTCCATAGCATGTGCCCTTTTCTAGGAAATCTAAATTTTGATTCAAAATTTGCTTCAGAAAACTCATAAGGGATAGTTTAATTTATTATTGTTTAACATTTACCTAAGTTTCCACCACGATAGAATAATTTCATCATTTTCTACATCCTTACAAAGTCACATTTTCTAAATGAAAAAAGAAAAAAAAAGTTTCAATTCAATAAGACATATGATAAGTTTACTTAAATTTATAGCATTACTTTTTCATCGTAACCAAAAGAATATATGATGAGTTAGGAGAACAAAATTCATTCAAATGGGACTTTTCCAAAACCTATCAAGGTATGATGTAATTTAAAAAATTATAACATGGACAGGTTACCAAAAAATTTTATTCATACCTTACTCAAGAGTTTAAGATATCAATACACATTTTCCTTTAAGGGAAGGTATAGCCTAACGCTTCTCAAGTATAAAATTTATGTAAAATTTTACTCACAAATACTTTTGATCACAAATGATCTATTAGGTTGAAAAGGGACGTCTAAAATATACTTCTTTAAGAGAGGGTGGATACATTCTACTCCAAGAACTTTAAATTTTGCCACCCTATTGAGTGGTAATAGCAAAGAAGGCAAAGTTTTTAAGAGTACCCCAAAAACATAGCTTCGATACCACTCAAATTTTTCTTTTCTTAACTAGTGTTTATACCGATATTAAAGGACACCTTCGCCTAAGGTAGGCGGAAGGAATCAATATTTGTTATTCTTAGTCATTACTATAAGGGTTACATCATTTATCTTATAGTAAATTATTGAGAGTCTACAATGTGAAGGAAATATTACGCAAGACTATCCTAAGAGTTAGGTAGAGAAGGGCATATTAAATTTGTGAGACCATTTTAACCTTCAATTATTCACAATACTTTCTCATCTAGGACTTAGGGATGCCAACATAATGCCTAATTTACATATATAAGACGAACAATTTAGAGTGCAATCCATATTATAAGAATATCACATAACTAAGATTTATAAACTTTACTTATTCCATTTGAAACAATAGTTTATGATCACATCAATTTTTTTAAATTTTAAGGGGTAACACACGATAGAAAATTTGGCCAATCAAGGTTTTCCAATTACATATTTGATGATTCTTCCCATGTACATATATTTACATGGTTTTATTGTTGTGTAAAGGGTATAAACACATACATGTAATTATAGATATATAGATATCTTTGGTGGGTTACCAAACATTGAATTTGCCATTATTACACAATATTATTTGTAATTCAAAGGTCAACACTATCATTCGTATACCATAACGCCCAACCAAGAGAGCGAACAACAGTAATTTATTTTATTTTAATTTCACATAGAGAAAGAGAGGACGAGAGATTGTAATTATTATATATATACACACACATATGTATATATGTATGTATATATATCTTTATTTATTTATACATAATCATTATATATATAGATAGAGAGAAACACACACACATGCATATATATATATATATATATATTTGCATAATCATTGTTCTACGAGAAATGATTACAAAGAGAGATAGTAATTCCATGTTTTCTCACATAAGTCTTATCATTATAACCATGATTATTTCAGAGAAATTTAAACAACTCAAGGAGGTTTTATAATCACAAGTGTACTTACTAAGGTAATACGTTTTAACCAAGTTACATTACAACAAACTTAGTAAGCGGTCATAGAATTAAAATAGGATTGTCGAGCTCAAGGAGGATTAAAATGATTTAAAAATTAATAAAACTTACCCAAAAGTTATGCTAAGGGATTCGATGAGAATTGAAGTCGTGTAACAAGAGCCACTCTCCAATAGACAAGGGCTACTTAGTTTACTTAGAAGAAGATACAATAGCTATGAAATATAACTTCAGTATAGGGCCATCACATGAAAAGAAACACTAAGAATCCTTTCCATTTACCATATATTGTTTAGAGAAATGTTAGAGGAGCTTACCTTAACAAAATTTTCATACAATTATGTTAATTTTAGCAAAACACTTTCAAAAGGGAACCAATTTTATAAGGTTGTTTAGTAGACTTCCTTATAAAGAGGGTTATAAAATTTAAGATTAATAACATAAAAAGAGGAGTGAAGATTATTCCAATTCACAAAAGTGAAATTTTACAATGTGGAAAACCATATTCTCTTGTTAGGTTGTTCCACGTCAAGGTACAATTATTTATTTTACACCCATACCAAAAGGGCTTTGGTTAGTTTTAAAAGTGGTGTCCTTAACATTGTGAGTGAGTTTCCCAAGAAACAATGGATCACTCAAAGAGGAAACTAACTAATCAAGTACCTTAAACATATTCCTTAAACTAAGGGAACCATTCTACACTCCAAACACTAATTATTTCCAAAATCAACAACTATACTTTTTAACACAGTGTCCAAAGTGAAAAACTATACCAAAACATATAGTACCCAACAATGCCTCGTAGCATATAATTTTTCTGGGTCATAAAATTCAACCTAGACAACACATAATACATCATGATAATCATATTATAAAAGCTTCTACTCTTTTAGGGTGTCTTAAGAATTTGAACGGTTCATTAAGACCCAGTTCTCTTGTTCTATGATCTAGCCAAAATGACTATAAAAAGGGGCCTACCAAACAAGTACCCAATACCCAAATGGTAAAAAAAATACTTCCAGCCAATTCTATATTATATAGGGATTCAAATAATTATTTCAGCACCTGAATTGGTGAACGAATTTCAAACCGAAAACACCTTCTTTGAGCTAATTATTAAAGGTTATTATGTGCATTTCAACATATTTTTAGTCAAGTTGGCTACAAAATGGGTTTTGAAAACAAGCGATCACAACTCAAAAAATCATTATATCGACTCTCATCTATTCCCTATATATATATATATAATCTAATGCAATTTACTGAAATATAATTATGATAACCAAAACTCTAGTTATGACCTCATTTGGGAAGCAATTTTATGTAATTGACTATTTTATTTTTGTGACACAATGACAAGAGCCCTAGTAAACACCCTTGTAAAAATCACTCCCTAATACATTTTCACAAAGATAATTGTTACAACCAATCAAAAAGTAGAAATACTAAAGGTTGAAAGTGGCGGATTTCAATTTTCTACTAAAGCTCCTTAAATAATGGGTTCAAATCTAAACGATTTTTCTTAAATTTCAATTGTTTTCGTGTAGAAATGCATTAAATTGGGCCCAAAATGCATTTAACTAAATTATCATAAGCTAGTGAATGAGGAAAACTATGGCACATTCGTGTGGAGATAGAGTATGCATGGTTCAAGGTTTGTACAACCATATATGGTGTTAAAGAAAGGCGAGTCATAAAGTATAGGACCATACAAAGTTTCCATGGCATAAAGATACACTTGAAATGTCATCTAGTATTAACGCACAATGTCAAAGAATAGTAACATGGTAAAAATAATTAAGAATATACCCCACAAGTCTTCGAATCTTGGTGAAGTAGGGGTATGCTCTTCTCATAAAAAAGATTTTTAGGTTACCTATGGTGTCTAAAGGGTTCTAGGAGAGAAGATTGTGTATGATTACAAACTATGTTGACCATGTCTATTAATTGAAGGAAGTAAATGTGTTAAAACTTTATAAATAAATAACCTACAAAGTTTGCAGAAGAGAAATGATTCTCTTCATGTCACTGCATGATTATTTGAGGTCGATCACAAGAAATATGTTGTTGTACTAGAGTGAAATGAATCAAAATGCATGCTTGAAAGATGAGATCGTTTTTTTCAAAGGCTAAGGGTAGTTGTGGTATTATTTCAAATAAAGGGAAAAGTGTTTAGGTTTGAGAAGAAATTGAGAGCCAAAAATACCAAGAAAACAATGTGGCATAGGGTTGAGAATTCTCATTAAGACTAGGAGCTTAGATTAGGTTTTAAATATGCTAAGAATATAGAGTTGTGAATGTCTACATAGGTAAGTGATCTATTGACTAAATTATGTCAAGAATACATAAGAAAAGGAAAGAAAAAATGAGAATCTAATTCATGATAGTGATGAAGGGGTTGATCCATTTTTAAGTTATGCGATCAAGTTACAAAGCCTATTTTTTTATCACCATTGAAGTAGGTTAGTAGAAGCTCATGGGAAGATATAAAGAATACTTTGTCATGCTAAGTATGGGCTTTAAGATCTAGAGGAAGTTGGTCAAGAATGCACCGAGAATGTTTTTTTAGGGACAAGTGGTCCTACGACTTGTCATGTTGTGTATAGAGGAAAATTTGTTGATTTGAGCATGAAAATCTCCTAGTAAGAGATGTATTTCACATATGAAAGGAAAAATGGAGAGCATATGTTTAGGAGGAGCTTTGATAAATCTCATTATTAGGTTAATCGATATTCATATGTTGTTGAAGGATTCAAAGAGAAGAGAGTTCAATCCAAGGGGGAGGGGGGCTATTTGAGCATGCAAGTCAATTTTGTGCAATGTTTCCATTGTTATCATTTTTCATGTCTAGTATTCATTATAGAAATTTTCATAGATGTCAAAGGGGGAGAGAAGCATCAGGAACATGGAAAAGAGGTCATGTAGGTGTGTTGGTCTTGTTCGTTTCCATTAATGACAAAGGGGGAGATTTTTACCATTATGTCTTTCCATTGTCATTGATGCCAACTCAATTTATGGAAAAATGTGTCATGGTGTGGTAGGAGTCTCTGTGAGGTGTTGGTCGGGTGCACAACATGAAGGTTTATTAGTAGTGTCATATTTTGTTAGTTTAAGGAGGTCCTGGTGCATGGTCTAGTGAGATGAGTAACTTTATGAGCTCTGGAGTTGGTTCAAGGTTTTCATAATGTCATTAATTTTATATGAGACATGTTATAGGTGTACATGGGTCTTCATGAGGTAAAGAAAGTACGTTCCTATGAACCCATGGTTGTGTCAGGTCATTCCAGGCCTATTGCTTCCATGTGTTATTTTTCATTACTGACTGATATTTATAGTCCATGGAATCTTTCCAAGATTTTGATTATAGGGCTTCCTATATCAGAAGGGCTCATCGACTCAATAAATCTGCTCATCAAAACATAGTTAACTTATTCTCTTGCTTTACTTTGTGAGTCTATGGACAAGGGGTGGATGTATGCGGTAGAGAAACCATTCTCGCATCTCGTAATTTTCTAGTACACCACTTGGACATATGTTGAATTGTTCCCATGGGTCGTGGTTCTATCGATCAACACCATCATCCAAATCATTACTTTCCTCATCTATGGGAACATCGGTTTTAATTTTTACAATCTGGTGAAGAAACTACATCGATGAGTCCGGAGGAGGAGACTCTACTTCCTTTTTCTCAAAAAACTCAACATCTCTCGCTGGTGTAGAATTTTTGGTCTTTGATCCATCAATCTGCACTCCAAGGGTCTCTTCACTATACCCAATGAAGATGAGTTTCTATGATTTCATGTCCAATTTCTTTTTTTCTACTTGGGTATGTGCATACTTACTTTGTACCTAAATACTCTAAGGTGTGAAATAAATGGTTTACTCTTTGACCATGCTTCTTGTGGTGTTACTCCTTCAACAACAGCTTGTGGTAACTTTGTTCAAAAAATACACCGTTGTCTTTGTAAGTCCAGAGTCATTGATCATGCATCATACCATTTCCATGATAGTAATATTTCTTATCTCAAAAACACCATTCTTCTCGGTGAGTGTGGAGGAGGAATTTGTCGATGAATCCCATGAGTTTGTAGGTAGTATTTGAACTCATTACTGGTGAATTCCCCCCCTCGATATGAGCAGAGAGTTCTGATGTGACGACCAGTTTTGTTCTCAACTGCTAATTTGAACTTCTTGAAAGTTTCAAAATCTTCACTTTTCTTGCAAAGACAAAAATCCACATTTTTCTTGAATAGTCATCAACACATAGCATGAAGTATTGAAATCTAGAATGACTCGGTTGCATCGGACCGCAAATATTGGTATGAACCAAATCAAGCTTACAATGAGCACGATATGTACTGTTCTCGCAATGGATCTTTGTGTTTTTTTCTGCTAGGCGGTGGGGAAACTTGTTTGTATCCTTCTGAAGAGATGGTAGCCCATGTACCATATTGCGTCAGCGTAGTGTCTTGAGATAATTGAAACTAACATGACCAAGTCTTCGATGGCACAACCGTGATGAGGTTGAATTCTTAGCCATAAGTACTGATCATCTCTGTGGAAAAATCAAGCTAGAACATGAGTCCCACATTGGAGGTTTTTGCAACTATTTTCAAGCCTCGTGATTTATTTCGAATCAAACATGTTTTCTTGTAGGAATGAGTATCAAAGTCAATTTTTAGGTTTTGATCTAGGAGTTGATCAATGAAAGCAGATTTTTTGTTAACCTGGGACATATAAGACATCGATAGTCTATAGTTGCATGAACCAAGTGGTAGAGAAATGTTCCCAATCTCATAAATTGTATATGAAGAATTATCACCCAACGAAACATCTTTTTCGAAGGCATGTCCTTCATTTAGGTAAACTAGTATCTATGGCCACCATGTATCGAGTGGTTCCCGAATCAACATACCAGACATCATTATATGATGTGGATGGTTTACTTGATTGAGTAGTGGACAAGAAGTCTTCATTATCGAGTGTTCTTCTTCCTCGTAATCTTTCCTTACCGATGGGGTCTTCATTCCCAGTTCCCCTTTTTCTCGCCCTTGATTTTAATTTTTATGTCCTTTGTGAGATTGTTGATGTTACGGTCCAAAGTTTCTTGATGAACCTTTCTTGTAAGTATTATACCAACAATCTTTTAAGTCATGCCCTCTTTGCAGATTGGACATTGTTTCTTCTGTTGTTTGTCCCTGTGATAGTGATTCTGATGTTGGGACTTTTGATAGGAATTATATTTTTCTTTACCTTTTCCTTTCCATTTTTGATGTGAAGAAAGTGCACGCTCCTCTTCATCATCCTTATTATGCATGGATTCCTATTGTTGTAGTAGGTTTACCAACTTGTCAAAACTAAGCGTCAGATATCGGCATGTTTAGTGTTGTGAAAAAAATGCAAGAAGAAGAGAAGAGTGCTCTTAAAAATGGGAACAAGAGCATCATATGAGACCACTTCTCCTAGGGCTAGAAGTGAAGCCCTCAACTCTACAACTCTTCTTAAGAAAGCTTCAATTTTCTCATTCTACTTATACTTCAATGTATGTAACTAACTCTGCAAATTCAGTATAACATTCTTGTTTTTGGCCTCATGCACCATGATCAATTTATCCCATGCTTCTTTATTTGTTGTGGCATCTTGAATGTGTGGTTGCACATTTCCAAATACTCCAAACAAGATGATGATTTTGGCTTTCGATCCGCTCTATCAAACTCGATGTTTTTGTGTTGTATCGACGCGTAGTTGATCTAGTCGAGTGCCATTCACAGAGGCAAGATCTCTACAAATTCAAGATGTGTCTTTATTTTATTCTTCCATAAAACATAGTTGTTTCCTTTGAGTAGTTGTTATTGGTGCTCATCTTGATCTTCCACCATTTTTTCCTAATTTCTTCAAAATCCACGGGCTCTACCGTTTTTCCTATTTTTCCCCAACCATGGAAGCTCGAGAATGATCAATTTATATTTGTATGCCTTTAAAAATCCAAATACATGGTCAAAAGATGCTTGGAACCATGATTCACTTGGTTTTGTTTCAAAAAAATTCATCCTTAGCAAAAAAATTGGATTCTGGGCATGAATGGTGAATTTCTATGTTTTTGACAATCTGGCGGGCATCTTTTTCCTGTCAAAATTATTCCTTAGCATTCGGTGGTCACATGGCTTCTTTTGGTTGGTCAGGGGATGGCGAGAAAATGTTTTAACTTTTCACTTTTTGCTTTTTTGGCAAAAAGGCAAATTTGGTCCCGTAGCTCTGTTTAATTCTGATTGGTTCTTTTGGTACTTACGTGGCTTCTTATAATTGGATCGGGCATGGCAGGTTTGTTTTTTAACTTGTTCTTTTTGGCTACTTTCTCAAAAATTTGAACCTACCCCGCATGCCCCACCAAAGCTTTGGTTAAAGCAAAATTTAAGCTGCAAGGAAAGAGTCTTACTTGACCCCGAGAAGGACATGTGGCAAGGTTAAAGGTGGAGATGTGGGCCTTCGGGAGCAGGTTGGATATTTTTCCCTTTTGGAAAAGTGGAGTAAAATTTTAAAATGGAAGTGCGCCCCCGTCAAATAATTTTGAAGCCTTCAAGTTTTTGAAGTTACGCCATAATGACACGTGGTGAGCCCGCACTCATTCAAGGTCTCAACTTTTGGGGACTATCTCAAGATGCGCCATTGTGATGTATGGAATTTTGAAAAGTCAAAGGGAAGGGAAGCGGACCATCGGAGGCAACTTGGATTTTTTCCTCTTGTCATCAAAAGGATTAAAATATCAAAATGGCCTACAAGCCCAACAAGAAGGAGGTCAAGGTTGGTGTTAAAAATGTCAAGAGGTGGAGAGGCAGCCATCGGGGAAACTTGTATTTTTTTCCCCTTGATGTTCAAAAGACTGAAATCATCAAAATGACCTACGGGCAAGATGGAGAAAGGTAAAAACTTTCTCCAGTCAACGGCAAAGGTGTAGACTTTTGGAGGAAAATTGGAAAGTTTTCCTTTTATGGGAAAAGGAGTTAAAAGTGTAAAAGGAAGCGTGGTTCCGCTAGGACCCACATTGGGACATGTGTCAGGCCCATTTTTCAAGGGCGGAGCTACGGGGAAAACTTGGAAAAATTTCCTTTTCCAAACAAGAGGTGAAATAGCTGAATTTGGTGCGGTTCCTTTGGGACCCACCTTAGGACACATGTCAAGCCCATTTTTCAAGGGGAGGTGTGGAGAAAAATGTGAAAATTTCACATTTTTCCAAAAGTTGTAAAAGGAAAAAGGGAACCGCATGCCCATTTTAAAGTGGATCTCCCATGTGGATGGTCCAAATTCAAAATAGAAATCAACAAAGTAGCTTGTGCATCTGTATCTAATTTTTCTACCATTTTCACTCCAGAGCTCCTAGAGATGTGAGTCTTCATGATTTCTCGATATTTATTACACGCCAAATAGGGAAGGGGAGTTAATTTGATATCTAAGTTTGAATAGAAAGATATGGGGTAGTCTTTTACCATTAAGATGAGATCTGACCTCTAGGCTTGATATGATCTTCCATTTTTCCTTCCTGCACGTAAAGAACTAGATTTGACAGATTAGGGGTAGAAGTGGTTGGCGAGTAGAGGGAAGAGTGGTCTACCAGAAGAGGGAATTGAATGGAGAAAATGTTCGAAGAGATCCATCCCCTGAACACCTCACAACTTTTACGAGATCTTACTCTGGGAATCACAATTGGGATCATGGCGAGCACTGGTGCATTCAATGTTTGGATTTTTAGGGGAAAACTCTGTTATAAATGAAGTATTATAAATTGCATGAATTTTTGTGCAAATAGTTGGAATGTTGGAGTGTTAGAGGTCGGGACTGATTTTTCTAAGATAAAAACTTGATATAACTCATCCTTTTGAGAAATCATCTGAAGAAACCTCTTTATCTCCTTTATGTTAAATTGATCATGTCAAGGTGGTTATGAGTGTACAACCATTAACAAGCTCTGAGATTGTTCTATAAACTTTCCCCTACTGATAAATTTAATCAAAATTGAGTTAATTTGCATTATTTTCGGGAAAAATTTGTGTTTGCTTCATCCCTGAATGTTTGCAAGTAGTTTTCTTGTTCCTGTTGCAATTTTACATTGAAATCTTTGTGAATCACACAAGATATTATCCTTGTGATAATTTGGTGGAATTTACAATTTCATTTATTAGAAGAGCTTTCATTTGATAATGAAATAAACAAATTTAAAATCATTGTGACTCCTAACATGACTATAAGATTGTTTGTTAGCCTTTGAGGGTATCTTAGGCATGATGAAATAGAGGTTGATAATGTTTAGTTAAGTTTTCCAATTTGAGCCTTCATTTTGGATCCTTTAATTTTGTGTGAAAGTAATGATCTGGGCCTCCATTAAAGCACATATTTTGGTTAAAGGAACATCCTAGCTATCCCAAAGCATTTTGTTGTTCAATATCTCCATTTTTTTAAAATTCCTCAAGTAATCTAGTGAATCAAGTTCATTTATGCCTCACCTCCCACAAAAATTCATTTAAAAACAACCAATCATACCCATATTAATACCCCTATTTTTCATGTGTGTATACAAATGCATAATTTGTACTACCAAAACATGTACAAACAATCAGGTTTTCATTGTTTTTAGTGGCCTAAAATTTGCTTTTAAAATATCTCCATTATCTAGAGTAACAACTTGTGAGAGTTAGGTTTTGTTGCATTGATCATATTTTCTTCAAGGTCTTCTTAATAATTTCACAAGGAAGGATATCCCCATCTCCTCCATAAACAACAAAGCTACAAAAAGGGTCCTCTCACCCCCCGGTTGAAAGGCACAACCATAAAGTAGTGAGGATAGGTCAAATCCTCTTGACGGTGCTACCAATTTCTCCACATCTAAGTGACAAAGAGTAAGTTGCATTTCATCCCCAGCTACAAAATGACTCACTACATCCTCTCGCTTGAATCTAAGCTTCTTGCAAAACCTCTCGATGCTACTCGGATTCGAGGGAGAATCAATTTGGCTACCAACTGTTGTGAATCTGAAAACAATTTAGGGGCATTTGTGCCCATTTTACGTATATCACTAACAAGGTTTGCTCTTATCACCAGGTATAAGGTCTCACAATCTATATACCATTATTTTGATATACCGAACCTTTCTATATATGCACCCTTCTAATATACCTGGTAGTACGTGGAAGAAGCTCACCCTTTCTATATACGTGGTGGTACGTGAAAGAGGCATTAATGTACCTGAAAGAATTCAATACATTGTACCAAGACAATACTAAAAGGTGTTTGTGTAATTATTGACACTGACTCTAAGAAAAATCCTCCTATGTGTGCGTAACATCACTATATACTCGGATAATTTCGTAGTCAAGATTTATGTCGTGCAATCGCTCACGCATGTGATAGGATGGCTCATAGTGTGTGCATTGTGTCTTTATTACTCCTAAATCGATTTAAAGGGTTGATTCTTAGACAATGTTGTTGCAGCCTATATTAGGCGTTAAGTGCAAAGAGTAGTCATGTGACAAATTTACTCGTAAGAACTTCCCATAGGCACCATATATACTAAATTCTACAAATGAGATCTAGGATCTCGTGAGTGTTATAGAACCAATTTTTACTATTTTGGATTACAATTCTCCTCCAGTTTCTGAGAAGTTACAATATTTTTGGTTGACTATGGCAACCTACAAATTAGTACAATATATTGAAGTATGCAATTACATTCAAAAATCTAGAAAAATTGAATGACAAGTAATTTTGTTTTGTTTTCGAGGGCCTTGGTGGCCTCCAATGACCAATACAACCCTCTATGCAAAAACCCCACAAAAAATGGCTTAAAATGCATTTTTTGATCACCCCTCCTTTGGCAAAAAAATGGTCAGAATGAAAAGATATGTAGAGAGGAAGAAATTATTATTAGCCTAAAAATAGGGTTTTTCCCACTAAAAATTTTAGCTATGGATTTAGCTACAACTAACAGGTTTAATGGCCACTAAATGTAGTAGGTCTACCAAATATGCCGCTCTGTTTTAGCTCTAAAAAAATTCAAATGGCTTTAGTGGGATTTAACCCATGCACCTCCCACTCCTAAAGCTGATGCGCTATCCACCAAGGCGCTTAGACTTGTTTGAATATAAAACGCAACATATTTTATTTAAACAAGTGAAAAATTGACTAACCTTGCAAAATGGTGACGTGGTGCATGCAAGATCCACGTGTTGCTCTACTAGAGGAGAGTGGGGGCGGATTAGGGCTTCATTTGCACCAAAACAAGATCTAAAAACTTTCCTTCGCTATTATTTGATCTCCACAACTTTTTATTTGTTTATTTGCCATTTTTATTGATATGTCGCCTCTTTTAACTTTTTATTTATGCGCAGTTGCATTGTATTTCTCACCGTTTTTGGTTACATTGATTTGCTTTGTTTTTTTCTACATTTTTTTATTATATCCATCATATTGTGGTTTTTGCCTTGTATGTGTTCGATTGTTTTAATAGTTGATCACCCTTCAGTAATTACAGTTCAGAGGTCATGTGGACGATTAGGCTATCCTGGGAGACTCGACCCAACATCTTTTTATTGATCCACGACTATTTTATATTTTTCATTTGTGCAGGTTTCGATGCCACATTTTGGGTAGCAAGACGAGTGCTTGGACTATTAGATTACAAGAATATGCAAAAAAAAAGACTCTTCCGTTTGGTGGATCTGAGGCAATACGCCAATGTGTTTGCGGGATAAGCAATGGAGGTTCTTTGATCGATTTC